>JAAGNO010013662.1:23885-53996 GCA_033439905.1 Ceryle rudis | reverse complement strand
GCTCAGCCTGAAGGTCGCGGGGCTCCCCACGGGCAGTGCCAGCGCCGGGGCGCAATCCCCAGCTTCCTTCCCCCTTTGCAGCCTCCACAGGCGGATCCAGTGGTCCCTTAGGTGTCCGTGGACCTGGTGGGCAGGGTGCAGCCGGGCGCCAGCGAGGCTCTCCGGCTTTTTTGAGACGTGCTTGCACATTGGCGGAGCTGCAGTGTATAATCTTCGGTAACGGGAGGACTTTCCTCTCCCACCAGCGGTGGAAATGCTGCGTCTTCCTCCCTCCCTCCCTCCATCTCTCCCTTCCACCGGACCCCGCAGGCGCGCCTGGGGGCCAGTCTGTCTGGGATTGAGGTTTTTATTTAGCTGTGAGTCTGACGTCCACGAAGGGGCTTAACTCTCCAAAAAGAAAGGTTTAATTTTTATGCATTTTTTATTTTAACAAAGTATTTCTCAGTCTGAATCCCCGCTGTCTGAATCAACAGGCGTCCTAGAGGTAGCACAGTAAGGTGATCAGTTTCCATTGAAGCCCTTTATACCTGGGCACAACCTTGACGGTGCCCTATCAATCAGGGCTCTGCCCACTGCCGGCCCCGTCTCTGGCAGGGAGCGGCAGGGCTCAGGTTTCATCCCCGTTGCCGTTCCGCGGGCTCCCGCGGAGTTACGCCCAGGGTGGGTGAGTTACCCTCGCAGAGCTTCAAGGATTCGGCTACTCAGAAGAAGAAGAAACTAAGTTTCTTCAAGAAGCAATACTGTCTGCAAAGGCACGGTAGATTTATTATACCACTTCTCTTGTGACTGCTCACAGTAGAACTGAATTAAGTAGGATTTATGTAGATTACTTCTACATAATGGGGTGGATGCAAATGAAAAGTTAAAAGATAATATAAACCCAAGCAGCCCATGAAAAGTCAACAGAAGTTATCTGGTACTTACTGAAATATATTTAGCAACATTAGGCAGAAGTACTAAAAATTCAAAAGCTGTATTGAAAATCTTTTCCTCAAGCCTTCTGTATAAAGGACATTTCAAAACAAAAACAAACAAACAAAAAAACCCAGGCTTCTCATGTTTATAGAAACATTCTGAAAATAAATTAGTTCTTGAACCATTATGAAATACAGTATGCCATTCGCTTGGAAACTACAGGGAGCTCTGTGTTTAGGACTTGATCTGTTATTGAAGTCAGTAAGAGTTTTTCCATTGACTACAGAGGGAGTAGAATTTGACCTAATTTCTGTAACTGAGTACAAGAGAGATATTTCTGAATCATCTTTTATGTATTCTAATCTTATTTAAAGTAGTTAAAAGATAAAAGAGGACATAATGATTCATATTTGAAAGTAGGTGAGGGAAAATACTGAGGAATAAAATAAAATAACATCCTACAGCAGGTAAACAATGTAACTAAATTAAAATGCTGGGTAAAATGTAAATCATCGCCCTTATAAAACTGTTAAACTAAATCCTATATCTTCAACAGTCTTTTCATGAACTACCCCTACAAAGAAGATTATATGGTGTATTCATACAAAGTGTTAATCATATAGCAGTGACTTCTTTTGAAGACAGCAGAATCCATTCCATGTAGAGAAACCTCAAAAGATTCCTAAAATTCTTGACTTTTTTTTTTTTTCAAGATGCTTTATTTAACACAAAAAAAGAAAGAGAATTATGAGGTGTCATTCATAGTACCAAGAAAAGGGATGTGAAGATCTGATTGGGCTCTTGAGTTATTTCTTCTTTGGACAGAAAAAGTTACACAAGTGAGAAACAACTGAATGGGAAAACTAGTGACTCATATTTGGTCAGCTCAGTGCCACCAGCTCTTAAGCAGCTCTTTTTAGAAAATATTTTTGCTTTATGACTTGGCTAAAGTAAACAAATTTCAGTATTTTAAAAGACATCCTTTGATTTCCTTTCCCCTTCCTCACCTTTAATACTAAATCTGTTGGTAATGTGTTTGGAATGAATCAACTCATTTAGTTGAAATGGCATGGCTTCAACACTATAAATTTTTTGTAAGGGCTTGGCATCAATGCACTATTGTGATTCTGATTCAAATTTCATGGGCAAGAAATGAAAAATCAGTCTTTTTATTATTTACAAGCTTTTTCAAGCGAATGAAAATCCAGCTCTTAATCTGAGTGCAAAAAGATTTAAGAATCCTTACTGAAAATAAGGTTATGAAGCTATATCTAGAGAATACACTTTGGACTTTCTGTGTAAGTGACAAACAGATATGGTTTTAATATAGAAGAGATACTTTTTACAGTTGTCTTAAGAAATACAAAGGTTCCTTGTGCTTCATCCCACAGGCTTGGAAACTAGTGGGAGTTCTAGGTGCAGAAGGAATGCAGAACTGGGCCCACTAGTAATGAGGGCAAAAGCAGAGTTTTCTTTGTGGTTGCACGCTTAAGCAATTACAAATAAGTAACTGTTAATAAGTTACACTGGGAAGATAGAAATCTGTTTCTTGAATGAAAACTGTTGAATGTATCTGGCTAGTCTAAACCTGTACAAAAAGGTGTTTTAAACTAGACATGTATGAATCTCTTTCTCAGAACTGCTAGCAGTGTAAAGCACGTTTGATTTTAACAGATCAGTTAACTTTTAAGGTAGAAAAAGAATATAAACCTTTTCATTGCGCCTTTATTTTACAGTTAGTTTTATGTTCTAACTTTAATAAAATGCCATTAACCTTCAGAAACAGAGGATGTAAAGGGGTTTGTCAGATAAATATTCACAAAGTGAGCAAAAGTGGTCAAATCAAAGGGCTGTTTCACTAGATTCAGCTAGCAATCCTAGCTGAAGTTTTCCTGAGTCCCAGGGATCAGCAGGTGAAATGGTCCAGTCTTCCCAGTATAGTGCAAGAGACCTGCATGTATATGTCTGTTTTGCAATATAATTTAGATTTTTTTAATTGTTTCTATGGTAAAATAATTATTACAATGTCAGCTGCAGACATCTGACACAGAAAAATGACTGGTATGTGTTGTAGATTCTCTAGAGCGTGAATTGTTGCATTTAATTTAGGAGGAGACATCACAAGGATCCCAGAAAGGACTATTCAGGCTGCAGGAAACTGTCCTTTTACTTGCTCTGCAGAAAATAAGTTTCTCAACTTCAGTTTTGTGTATAACTTAACAAATGTAACTATATGAGTACGTACAGAGCACATACAAATCTTTAGTGGTTTTGGCTTCAAATAATATCTGTGCCTAGCACCTATTATTGGAATGTCACTAGGAAAAAAAATCTTTTTACATAAAACCTTTCCTGGTGCTATAGTGTTTTCTGATTACTGAAAAATTAAAAAGAAAAAAAAAAAGTAAAAGAAAAACATTGTTGGTAAAATTGGTGTCTGTAGCAGTTGTAGAATCTAGGGAAGGAAGGAAAGGAATTGTCATACTTAGTTTTACAGTTCTCTTGCCCAAAGTTGTTTGTTCTCCTCCAAATAGGACCCTTAATTCTAACAAGGTTGCAGCATAATAAGAGCCATGACATTACTACTGAAGTTATACCTAAAACACACTGGAGCAATTATGTCTCTCCCGGATTTGTTTTGTACAGTGGTGAACAGTAGGGTTTCCATCTGCCAGCAAGATTAAGAAGTTGCTTTTCTTTTCTCTGTAGAGCTCTCTGCTTCTTTTCAGAAGAAATCCTCCCAGCATTGGTTAATTTCTCGTTGTTCTGAGTATTTTTTGATAATGGGGGGAATAAATTATGCAGAGCTTGGGAGAAATCTCTAATGTTCTAAGAATGTCAAGTCTCATGCAGTGATAAAGGTTTGCCCTCTGGATGGACACAATAGAGAGCAGTGGTTTAAAAGGAATTGGGTGAACACACATGCTATTGCAAAGGTTTAAAACTGTACTACTCAGTGTTAAATACCCAGTTTACAGACTAAATGTAAGGATTAAGTGTTGACCCTGTTATTACAATAGTAGTAGAATCTGTCAGAATTTATATACTTTTTAGCACATTATGACACATAAGGGATTGTAAAAACCTTTGTAAATTCTAGATCTGGGACTTCACTGCATGTCAGAGTGTTAATGCATACAGTATGTGAAATAGGCATTTGGCAGAGCTGATACTGTGGAAGCAAAGTGTTTGCAGCAAAGCAAATTGGAAGATGTATTATAAAATATAATTGGAAAAATTAAGATGCTGATTCTGCTATGAATAATGTCCCTGGCAGCTAAACTCTGTCTATAATATGAATTAACTTAGTTATGAGTCAATTTATGGTCCCATTGTTAAAGTATTACTGCAGTCAAAGTTTTACCTGCTCTATCCCTTACCTGTGTATTTACTCAAACTATCATAGTAATCTGATAGGTTATCAAATGTTCATAGTTTATAAATAAATAATATTCAAAGTCTGCTGAAGTGGAATTCCTGCTATTATCAGTAGGACACAGAATTGGGTCTGATTTCTTTGCATTGCTCTCAAAAGGGACATAATACCTTTGGCATCAGTGAAAGTATGGTGGAAGTTTTTAGTTGTTTGATTTAAAAAAACCCCATTGTTTTCTAACAAATTGAATAGAGGTACTTTAAATGGCACCAGCTGTAAATCTTGTCCTTAGCTGTATTTTGGGGTTTTTTTTCTACGTCTATAGCTGAAAAATGTACAAATGTTTCACATTTGAAAAAAAATCCCATTTGTTAGAAGATATTTTTGAAGTTTACTGGGATTATTTCTGAATAAATGCCCCGAGTGACAAAGCTTTTAAGTGAGCTCAATTCCTTTCATGTTTAATACCTGAGGGAGCACCTTGTCTCTTCCTGTAGCTATGACCATTTTTAGATGTTGGGTTTGTTTGTTTGTGGTTTTTTGTTTAGTTTGTTTGTTTGTTTGTTTTGGTTGTGTTCCCCCCCCTTCCCCCTTTTTGTTTGTTTTGGTTCTTATGTGTTAATAGAAGGAGGATACTCCAAGAATTTAATATGTGTTTTGCTGATGTTCACAGTTGGAAGTACTGTCTCCACTGTCTTTATAAAAAAACCCAACACCTTTCGGAATCTTTAACAAGGCCTCAGCATAGTCACTTGAACTGCAGCTGTGATATAATCTTCTGTGGTGTAAAATGAGAATAACTCCACAGAAGTATTGAGACGGATCTTAAAATATTATAAACTGATGGATCAATACAGGTCTGCACCAGAGCATGAACTAGCTCAGTCATTTGTGGGTAACAAGTGAAACATTTTATGGAATCAGGATCAGGTCATTAGTGCTTCATTGTAGTCAATGTTGCTGAACAAGTGATAAAAGTACAATCTATCTAGTCTCAAAGAAGGTTGTAAGTATTTTAAAAGGTCACATTTTATGGTGAAATATAAAGAAAATATGAAATGTCAGTTTCAAAATCTACGTTACACTCCAGAATTCTGCAATGTAATAAACCCCAGAAATAATTATTCCTATTTTTTGTTTAATATTTCCAGTAAATAAATAAGCCTGCAAGATAACCATATTAAAGATCTGGGTGGGTAGTTGTATACAAGTGAGTTTTCCATTTTTTTGTGGGTGTTTGTTTTTCTTTCTTCCTGTATGAATGTTAGAGAATGGTCTTTAAAAGGGGATAGTTAGTAGTTAATATGAAAAATATGTCACATATATGCATAAACTGTCTTTGCTGTCTTTGCAATACTTCTGTATTTAGTAGATTTTGCAGTATAGGAAATCAACTAAAAATTTCTAAATAACTAATGTGGAAAGAGAAGTCTCCAGTTCTGAGCAGTTTCACACAAACCCTCTGTTAGTGAAATAATCATAGGCCATTTAAAGCATTCCTGGATAATTTCTAGTTTTTGTAATCATTAAAGATGAGCACTGTAATATAAACCTTCTTCTAAAAGTGTCACCAGCAAAGATCCCAGTTAAAAAATTCATCTAAAAGCTGACATGGAGGACACTTTTTAACAGGTGAAACAACGGTGAAATATGTCTCTATGTACAGGGGCAATATATATTCAATTAATCTCATAAATTTATATTTGGTACCTAGAAAAAACCCAAACCAAACCAGCTTGATTTTCAGAAGCACTATGTAAATACTTTAGGCAGCTTAACTGGTTTAATTTTTGTACCTGGAAGATGCTCTGTAACTCATCTTGCAGCCCACGAACCGGAGAGTTCATACCATCCAGTTCTGTAAAGTCCTTCAGTTAACATCTATGAAAAATAGTGGAACCTTCACAAAGGGACATTACAGAACTGCTGCTTTTGATGCTTGCTCTCAGAACAGTCTTCTGTTACCTGTCTGGGTTCTCAGTAGAGTTGGGAGGCAGGTGTTTCTCAGACTGCCAGTCCCAAAAGCCTGTAAGTGCAGACCTGCCCAGAGCTAGCCAATAGGAAATGCTAAGGACAGAAGAGTGTCTGATGCTTTTCTGGTGCTTAGATACCTATGGCTGAACTGCAGGGAATCATTGCTTGGGGCACAGAGACTGGAGCCTGCAGTGGGGAGGTAATAGATTTCTTTCTAAGAACTGGGAAGCTCAGTGAAGCATAACATGCTTTTGAATCCATCACTTTGGGCATAACATGCTCTTGAATTCCTGCTTTTGTACATCTACACTGCATTTATGCTTAACAGATGAAGAACACAGTAAAAAGTGCAAATAATAATGATTACATATAGTTCTGGTTTTTAAAAAAATCATAACTACCCACAAAAAGTAAAAGTGTATAGGAGTAAAAATAAGGACAAAAATACTCCTACCACATTAGAAATAGCTCATATTTCCAGTAATGGATGGGTCTTGTGTGGTGTCCTAAAGGTCAACTACACAACAGTTTACTAGCAGTATTAGAGTCTGTATTTGTTAAAGACTTCCTTATTGATAATATGGCAAAGTGGCAGCATTTATTACTCTTTCTGCTCTAGCAAATGTAGGCCTAGCTGGTAAACTAAACTGCTTGCTAATTGTTGATAGAATCAGAAACTGGATGAATAATCTGAGAGAAGGAATGCAAGGAGAGGAAAAGTTATCAGGTTTCACAGTAGGAGAACTGCTGAAACAGCTTGACAAATGGTAGCTAAAATAAACCTACGTAGAAGAACTTTGACACAATTTGTATTTAAGACTGTTTTTGAAAGAAAAACATTTCCCCATTTTTCAGGCCTGACAGCACTCTTTTGAGAGTTCAACAGCAGAAACTGAAGACTAATTACCCCTCCGTATGAGGAGTTCTTGTTCATGAAAATATTTTCAGCTCTTACATTCATTAAGCCTTGGACCATCTAATAAGTGTCAGTTTAAAACCTACTATGATAAAGGTTTC
This sequence comes from Ceryle rudis, assembly GCA_033439905.1. Classification (NCBI taxonomy): domain Eukaryota; kingdom Metazoa; phylum Chordata; class Aves; order Coraciiformes; family Cerylidae; genus Ceryle; species Ceryle rudis. The sequence continues at coordinate 46,714 of JAAGNO010013662.1, read as the reverse complement.
TATCTTTACCCACCTATAGAACACATGGAGAGTCCTCAGAATGATCACTTACAGCTATGAAGATTCAAAAGTTTTAGAAAAGTAAATAAGCTAACTGTAGGCTATTATGCCTTTAATAGGCAGCATAGTTTCAAAAACTGTGGAGTGGCCAGTACCTTCTATTTATGTTCCTAAATATATACCCAGAAATCTAAGCATAGGTACTCTATTTTGAAAGTCTTGTCCACAAATATAAGGAGTCTCTTCATAAGTACCCACCAAATATGCATATTTTAGCCTACCAGACTGTAATAGCTTCTACTCTTTAAATGATTTGTCACAGTGAAATGAAACTGTATCCGAAACAACTTGTCCCTGTTACATAACATATGTCCTTTTAGCTGGTGTTATGTGATCACCTGCAAGATGCATTCTCATAAAGACGTGGAAACGCTGAGCATTTATACTGAAAACTGAGGTCAAGTAGGCTTGATGTCACATATTGAATAAGTCACCAGCACAGACTGTGTGTGCAAAGGACTTAGTTTCTGCATTGCTATACAGTTTCTCAGTCCCTCATTTCTCTGATATTATGACCTGTATTGTTATGGTACCTGGGAACCTCCTTCATGGACAGTTTCCACCAAGAGAAGGGGAGAGCCATGTTATGTAATAAAGTCCAGCTCAAATGTATCAGAAAGTCAAAGTGAAGGAAGTTCTCTGATCTTGTATAGGAAGTGCTATTTATGACATTAGAACATAATCAGAAATGAATCTTTGGTTTTCACCAGCTCCTTCTCCACTCCAGAAGAAACCACTTTGAGCAATGGCAGTAGTTATTAGGTATAATAGTATATATGCATCAGAATTTGATCCATATGTCTTAGCATCAGTAATAATAGGAATGATGTGTCACAGATCTTATTTCAGTGTAGAGATTGTGGGACAAAATGAAAGCTGTGATATTTTAAATTGTGAATTTGTGACAAAATGTAGTCTAGATTATTACAGATGTTCTTTTTCAATCTATAATTGCATTGTATTTTTCAGAGCTGTGGTGTCCTGGTTTGAGTGAGAACAGAATTCATTGAGTAGAATGCATTTTCATAGCCTTTAAAATAAATGTATCATTGTATATATACAAAGTCTAGGCATGAAAGTACTAACCAAAGTTGGAAGTCAGTTTTTATATTTTCCTCTTTTCCAAACAAACAAAATAGATGAAGTTTTCCTCATGCGATTCACTCCTGATATTCTGCTCTGACCTGGCAATGTAGAAGTGTGGTCTAGCATACAGTTTGCAACTACTTAACTCCACTGAATCTTTTTAACTTCCAGCAGAGATGGGTTTTTTTCTTTATTCTTTTTATTTATCATGCTTTTATACAAATTTCAGTACTATTTAAAGTAGCTTGTATATATTTCTGTCAATCTGTCCGTGTGTGCTTTACATCCTTTATTTTGGAAAACCAGGAACCTATGCTGGAGCTAAATGATTAACTGTTTGGTATCTTGAAAGATACTAGGACACTCAGGTTCTCACCTCACACAATTCTGTCTTTTACAAAGGGATTTTTGAAGGATTCTTGTTTACCATTCCAGAAATCCTAGCACATTTAAACACTTCTGTGGTTACTACTGTGTAGTCTGTTAGTAGTGAAAGATGCATGTCTCTCTGAACTTTTCTGAATGAAGGACATATGCTCTTGAACTTTGCACTATAATATTTAGTGAGAAGAATGGTCCCCTGCAGTTGGTTATCATTGGAAAAGTAGCACGTGAATGATGAGCACAGGCTTCTTTTGAAAGGGTTATCTTGTGGCTTTGTCTGGCTTGCCTGCAGAAGGTGGCCTTCAAGCAGCGGTGCAGTATGGCCATAAACATCTCCGTGAAGGGACCCACTTTCAGGGTCTGGATCTTCTATTTTGCCAAATTTGCGATGACAAACAGACTTGAATTTTCAAAGCTGATGTCCAAGTTTCATAAAGAGAATTAACTGCATCCCAAGAACTGCTGAACTGTTTGCATTATGCTTATTTGTTGGTTATTTCCATGTCATCTTAAACCTTAGCACCAAATTGGAAAGATGCAAAATGATTAGAAGGTAGAATTATTTAGGCAGGCTGCTTTATGCACTGTAAAGAAGTTCCTGTGAGAGACCCTAGATCTGCCAATATATGGGTTACATGTTTATATGTTGCCCCATATAAACACAAGCTGTTAATTTGTGGATAATGCAAACAGGCAAACTGTGTGGCCTTAGAACTGGTGCTTTTTCTGGGTATTTCTTACTGTTCCCAGAATCTGTGTGAGAACAGACTGCTAGAGAAGAGGCAGTTTTCAGGAAGAGCTGAGGTTCCCAGGATAAAACACTGCAGAACCTACAGAAACTGGCAGAGAGAAGCCACAATTTCAGCTCATAGCTGCCAGACTGTGCTCTTACCTGACTCTGAGTTGTCTTCCTACATCTCTACCCTGGTCTTCTAAGCAGGCCACTGCTGGCTCTGTTAGGAGTTCTCATCATCCTTCATTCTTGAAACAGGTTAGCTCTAACCAATTAGGATCTAAAGGCTTCTGTTTTTCAAGAGCCGGTTATTTTTGACTGGACTCCCTCATGTGTGCGCTTTGTGACAGATGGAGAGCAACTGTGACTAGTGCTTTCTGTAGAGGCGGGCACTGAGCAGATCATCTGAACATGCACAGTAAGCTCATCAAGAATTTTGAGACTAATGTCATGGCATCCTGGTCTGGACTACAGAACACTTGCTCCAACTAGGTAGCCACAGTTCCAGAAATGTAAAAAAACCTGCAATTCACCAAGACAAAATTTCCACTGGCAAAAGGAGGGTGTTCCTGCAGAAACCCCCCTATATGCATGACACAGGACTGTGCTTTGCACAGTGAGCCCCATTTTCAGCTGGGAAGTGGCAATAACAGCTGTGAGGAGACCTCTAAGCCTGCTAGCTCCCAGCTGAAATATTGGATCGGTTGTATCATAATCTGGGCATTTTATGAGAGTCAAGCCCAGGTTAAATAATCACACACACAAGAAAAAGCATTTATGAGGAAGAGTCACAAACTCAATCTGGTTATTTCACAGACTGAATGATATGTGGGTTTCTATCAAAAAGCAATTTTTTTGGTAAAGAAACATAAAATTTTATACAAAGCCTGTTTTACCTAAAGACTTCTAAAGAACTTCCTTACTTTTTAACTCTTGGTAGAAGTGACTATCTGAAATCTTTTACATAAATTAGGGAAGCAGTTTCTGTTATTTGTGACCTGTAAGTGTTTAGTAAGTGAGCTATGTTATCTTTGGAGGTATACAAATTACCTTTTTTGCCAAGTTGCATTTCTATGACAAGTTGCATTTCTAGAAATCCCTGTAAACTGACTAGTGTTTTTGCTATTTACGTGTTGTGAATCACAGTGATGGAAATAAATGTCATTTATGGACTAATAACAAAATGTTCATTCTTATTATTTGGATTTTGCGGTTTGAAGATTGTTCTATTATTATCCTGTTTCTTGTCTGGAAGTTTTTTAGCAGTAGAACTAGCAGGGAGTAATGAATAATCTTGTTTATGGGTGAATACTCTCCCAGTCAGCCAGGCAAAGGACAACCATTATTCTAAAAAACAATGAATAATCTGGTATAAATTATAGAAAAGAGCAAAGGGAAAAGGAATGTGCCAGTGGTTGACTTATACAGCAACTTGGAATTTTTACTAATATTTCCAGTGCCTGGTTCTACATTACTGATTCAAATTATTAAACGTACTGCAAAAATAGCCATCAGTTACCAAAAAAAAAGTGTGGCAGCTCCTTCAGTATAGTAGTAGCTCAAGAAATGTGTGGAATAACTACAGAAAATACATTATACCCATTAAAATTATTTAGTCAGTACTTAAAAGAAAGGTAATACAAGTTTCAGAATTTGCGTGCTATTGAAACTTTTTTTGAAAATGTTTACACATAATATCTTGAATCTGCAGGATATGTAGATTTTTAAGTAAATTCAGGTGTATACTGTAGCATTCATTCAAAACGTTGCAACAAACGTTGGCTATTTGGTTTTTATTTGATAACACAATCTGATGGAAAAAAGAAGTGAGAAGTTGCATGATGTGAAAAAACTGAAGAAGCTCATGAGCATTTTTCTGTGAATATATTTTAGGACAGAATAAGTCCTGTGCATTCTAGACTGATGGATAAAACCTCAGATTTTGTTTTTAAAGAATATACGTCGTGCTATTCAAAGATATGTTTAACCACAAAGTTGAGTTCTTCGTGTTTGGCAATGCCAGGAGATTAATAGGACGAAGTAGTTAAACTTGGTTCATACCTTTTATTCATAGCAAATACATGGAAGTGACTTCTGAGATACTATAGTAACAAAAAAAAAATAGTAACCCTGCCTAGAACTGTACAAATAGTAAGAAAAGAAGGAAGAAATGTTTCCATCTGTGATTCTAATTAGAATATCACTTTGCCTATGTTTTCATACTCTTTCACTTGTTTGCAAGTAGTTGTTCAAACAGCTGAATCTTCACATACAGTGAATTTTGATCTTAAAATTGTTATTTGTTGACACACCAAATGAATAATAACAGAGAATAAATTAGCTATAGTTAATGCCACAGTGTCCTTCAAAGATGTGAAGAAGAGTCAGATTTACCAAATGTATTTCTCATCTTTGACAGTTAAATTCATGTAAAACTTTGCCTTTTCAGATAAAGTGGTTATGAGTTTGCCATGATCTGTAGGAAGTATGTCAATGAACACCTGATTTTTTTTTTCTGAGAAAAGATATGCAGTAGGCAAACTGTTTTCTCACTGCCTCTGTTGAAGTGCATGTCCATTCAGTACTTAAGTACTTAGCCCATTTGACTTGGTGAATTTATAGACTAAGGCTTTGTTATTGGCTTGCTCTATCTATCTGTCTATCACCTATCAATAAATAAGTTTATGTCAATATCAGTGCAGTAGAAGCTATGGATTTCAACTTTAGATAGTTAGACTAAACATAAATGCAATCTGGTTGTACTTGTGCTTTAAAGGACAAAACAAGTCCATTTGAATTTTAACTTGGAAATGATGAGATACTGGTTCAGTTCATTCACTTCTTGCAGGCAAAGCAGGTACATTTTCTTTCTTTCTTTAACTGGGTGAGAAATGAGATTAGCTTTTTCCTTATCACTTTGTGTCTGAGAAAGCAGTCATATGCAATCAGAATATATTTTAAAGATAGCAACAGACAAGTTTCTGATAGCAGATTATTAGAATGCTTCTGAAACTTTTGTGCAAACTTGCAAAATTAGTTCTCTGTCTTAGAAATCACTCATTAAAAGAATGTGAGTTTCAATCACTAGAATTCTCTGTATTTGGGAAACAACGATTTTCAGTGTGTAGTCAAGTAGTGTGAAAATCAGATCATAACAATTACATTGGATGGGATGAACTCTTACATATTTAAAAATGAATAATACTGTTAAAATAATATTATGGTGTAAGAATAATCTGCAGTAAATCGAAGTAGGCTGCAGCTATTGCTATGACTACACGTACACTTTTACAATGAAATGAATATCCTTTTTAGAGGCTGGATACTGTAGAGATGCAAGATGAGTAATTCTTTTTGTTGGTTTTTGTTTTCTTTGTCAGCTGAACCCGTCGATGTGCTAAAGGCATTAGAATTTCACAATTCACCAGAAGGAGTATCAAGAACAACAGGATTCTGCACAAACAGAAGGGATTCAAAAGGATCAGATGTTGCCTATAGAGTTTCAAAAACTGCCCAGCTGAGTGCCCCAACAAAGCAACTGTACCCAGGTAAGATTGTCAGAAAGCTATTACTTTGGTAAATTATCTTACTGCCTATGTTTTTATCGTATCTAAAGCACAGCATGTGCACATCATCAGTACCACAAAACATTTCTGCTATCCCTAGAGCTAAGCCTGCATATGAATGTCAGGACATGCTCTTTATCCACTGAATGAATCAGTTTTTATTGGCTTCAGTTATAAAGCTCTTCATCAAATTCTGTATCACAGGCAGAACTGGCCTGTAAGTCATATTACCTGTTCGTTCATGATGGTGTCTGATGGAAAGCTTATTTTGTGGCTTTGGCAAATTTCCTTCAGTTTCAGTAGTCCATTTAAAACCAGTACTTCCTGGAGTAATGCTGTACTGGTAGAAATGAGTTGTGGTTGGCCATTGCAAAATCATTCCCAGAAGTACCATCTGTTAAGAATTACCTAAGAGTATCTGGGTATTTGGGGGACTAAACAAGATGAGTTCTGGATAGCAGGTAATGTGATTCCATCTTCTCTCAAATTTCTCTAAAATGAAATAATCATATTTTGGAAAAAAATTCTTTGGATGTCAAGGAGAGACTTTTATTCCATTATTTTGCTGTCACTTGTCACTTGACCCAAACTCTTGAGGAAAATGAAAATAAAAATATTAAAAATCAAAACATATATAAGTTTTCTGCTTTGATATATCATGCAGAGTTTGAACAAATCTATAAGCATGCAGATCAGATGCTGGCAAATACTCTTTCTTGTCTTTCAAAGTAGCAAATATAGATATGATACAAAACCTATAAAAGGGGGAAACATACATTATTTTGTAGTAATAATGCACTCCCAGAGCAACATGGGAAAAAGCTATCCACAGTTCAAGCATAACTTACATGTTCTCTTAACATATCAGTTTGCTTTTTTATTCATGGAAGAAGATCAAAACAAAATTTACTACATATGTAATATTTATATATATATTTTTAACACAGTTCTTCAGTTTTTAATATATCCTTTCATCTACTTTAAATATTTTTAACAGAGCTATCCAGATGAAAAAAATCATTCCCTGAATGTCACATTACAGTCTGCAATGCCTTGCTGATATTAGTGTGATATGTGTATAATTTATTACTTCTCCTAAGTAAGGTTAACAGAAAAGCGGCTGCTATTTCTATAAAAAATGCAAAAATGATCCATTGTATTGCAAAACTGCTCAAGCTGCACAGTGTAATAAGCTGGCACCTTTATATTGTGAGTTTTACAGTGTGTGTCATTGAAGCCAAGTGGTATAACGAAAGACTTTAACATTCTGACATGACTGGACATAGGATTAAACTACTTGAAATCACTGGTATTTTTTAAAGTCTAGAACAGTACAAGTACTTCTGCTAAATCAAAACCCAAGAGTCTAGAGATGGAAGTCTGAGAGCTTGGGTTGACTTAAGCTTGATTCATGAAACCAATCACAGCATAAAGAGGAGATCTGGCAGCTGCAGTAATCACTGTTCATATGGTTCTTGAATGCCAGAACAAAAGGACCTCATGTTGCTGGCTAACATCTAAACTTCTATAGCCTTTGACTTCCTCAATTTATGTTCTCTTATTAATGCTTTCAGTTTCTGCTTTACAACTAGAATGAGTTTGCTTGATTTTACCAATCTGTTGCAACACTTTAGTGCACAATAAAAAACATCACTCACTTATAGTATAAACAGAAGCCACCACAAAACTTTGCTTAATACAGAAAGATGTCGTGCTATCCTCTACTTCAGTAAAGAACCTAGAAACAACTTTTGGGGAATGATAATGGTAATTACTCCCTTTTAAGTCCTGTGGAACAGGCAACCTTTCCCCACCACAATAAATTCTCCTTTTTCCAGAGATTATTCTTAAAAATATTTGAGTGATCATGTCCCTTTTCCTTAGTGCTCTTTAGTTGTGGAAAGACTACAGAAGATATTGAAGATAAAACTGACTTGTGAGACATCATTTTAGCTAAACAATACAAGTTATAATGCATCCTGTGCTTGCTTTCATCTAACTCCTGCAACTCATCCAGAAGCATAGGTTTCGTTTAGCTGCTGTAGCTCAAAGGGAGCAATGAATGGCAAAAGCTGGGACCATCAATATATTTGTACTTTAAAATTTGATCTAATAATTTTTACCAACTTCACAGAATATAGTAGATATGGATTTAGCTGACTGGAAGAAATTGCTATAATTGTAAATACTATTGTAATAATTGTAAAACTAATTGCTTAGTTTTTTGTTGTACTGTTTGTTTATATGCTTTTAGTTATATGCTTTTGTGCAAGATAAGAATAATAGGACTGACAGCCCAGGTATATACAAAGGTTATTTAGACATTTTATCTCCAGTTGTGTTTTGTTTTGGTTTTGTTATTTTTTGTTATTGTTTGCAAAGAACCATACCAATAAAATAAGAAAATATAACAGTATTGAGAAGACTGATAATTATTCTAGACATGTCCAAGAAGTATATATACATAGCAGTACATAAAGTTTTACATTTTGGAATGTCATTCATTTTTTTGACTTTTTCAATCAAAATTGTGTTTCAAGGAAATTTACTTAATGTAGATGCAAGATAAAACATTTGAGACTATTATGTCATGACAGTGATAACAGAAACTGCTGAACTGAATTGTGTGACACATTTTCAGTCACCTTTCTTGGAAAGCTGCCAGATTTTTCTTTTTCTTTTTTTTTTTTTGATAGAATGTTATCTGTTTGAACAGCACATGCCCAAACTAGCTGAATTAATGTCACCTGCCTTAAGCATTTTCAACATATCTTTAACAGACAGCAGTATGTTCAGTGGTTTTCAAATAACTTATTTGGGCTTTGTTGACAGTCATCTTTTCTCTTTCTTGTCCTTTTTTTTTTTTGTCATCTCTTTACTCTGTTGGTAAAAGCTATAATGTATAATTTAATTTAATCTGTAAACTAGTGGTTTTGCCTTGTCATTAAAGAGCTTGACCAAAGGCTCACCCGAGTAAATGTTATGTTTCCTACTTATTGAGCTTTGATCCCTTCAAAATAAGATGTTGAAACAAGCCCTGAAGTGGTCTGTATGACTGCAGTGTTGCAGCTTTCTTCTACAATAAAAACTTTAAAAGATAGTAGAAAGAACATAAAGCAACATTTCATCAGGCAATATAATAAGTCTTAAGACTAGAGGTTTTCTGTTTTAGAATAGTATGTCATTTAAAGAACAATGAATATTTTATGCATTTTGTTTTCGTATTGTAACTAAAAAGTTAATGTCATCGATATCTTGCCTTCATGGAAGACTCCATAGAATCCTGAAATGTTTTCTACAAGACCCGTCTTGGAAACAATCTCCTGTTTCTCCATTGGAAGAAGTAATTCCTAAATCGGCTTTTGATGTTGAAGTCCTACATACTTTTATTCATTACAAAAATATAATGTTATTTTCTTGAAACTTACTGTATTATATCATTGACATGTTTATGAACATTTTACCCATCCTCATGCACCCGAAGTTGCAGCTACATTCTTTGCCAATATCACAATTAGATTCTAATTCCTCTATTTCTTGCAAGTCAAACTGCATCTGAAGCTGCACAATGTTGGGTTTTTTTTAATTTCAGAATCTCAATCTCCCACATCACTTGTTACTAAGCCCAGTAGACTTGCACATCAGATGAAACGCAGATTTACCACCAGATTAGACAAGAGCAGTACTGAGTACAAACCTTATTCCTTTCTGTATAGACCCACTTCTAATTTTGGTTTGGTTTTTTTTTTTTAGTTGTAAAGGTGGAAATAACAACTGATATATAATCTCTACTTCTAAGAGAAAACATTAGTGAATAAATGAAAATTAAATATTATTTGATTTTGCCTAAAAATATAAAATAAAACTATCTATGTATTTTTTCAATGTTGTGTGCAGTATTATTTAAGAAAGACTCAAATACGTATTGTGATAGAGATACTAAACCAGGTTTTTATCAAGAGAGATGAAGTGTCTGGGAAAATATTTACTATAATATGGATACTTATTCTGTTGATTGAAACTGTGGTGCACACTTTTAAATTAGAAGACTGATAAAAAGAAGATTAATAGAAAAAAAAAAGAATGTGAAACTGTCATAGTTCTTGAATATATTGTATTATTACATAAATTCATAACAGATTTACAAGTCAGGCTTTTAAAAATGGGTAAGATCTATCTTTCAAGAATTAGGGCAAGACCAGAAAGAGGGGGGAAAAAAAATAATAAAAAAAAATTCATACTGTAACTTTGTATGTATTCATTTTGGAGAATTTTTACCCCAGCTGTTTGTACGCAGAATCACCTGTGCTTGTAGAAAAATGTAAACCTTTAAAGAATGATTTCATCTGTTCTGAATTTGTAACTGTATATATAATTTTGTTTACAGGTGGAGATTTTCCAGAAGATTTTTCAATATTAATGACAGTAAAACCTAAAAAGGGAATCCAGTCCTTCCTTCTGTCTGTCTACAATGAGCAAGGTATTCAGCAAGTAGGTGTTGAAGTTGGTAGATCCCCTGTCTTCCTGTTTGAAGACCAACATGGAAAACCTGCCCCAGAAGACTATCCTCTTTTCAGAACAGTCAACATTGCTGATGGGAAGTAAGTGTAAAATTTTAAGGTGAAAAATAATACCACAGACCACTTTATTGATGATTATGGTCTTTACAATTATCTTATATTTAAATAAATCAGTAAAACAATTTCCACCTAATTGGACTGCTGTGGTACAAAATCAGAGAACCTTTGCAGCAGATTAAAGTTCCAGCTTCAAATTGTGGATAATTACAAATAAAGCCAAACCACCTTTCTTATTTGTTATTTATATAAATCAAGAGTAAAGAAATAGTCATAGAAGTTAAGCCAAAAATAAACCTGTAAAGATGCTTCCCGTGCAATATAGAAAAGAGTTTTCAAAAAGACTCAAGGAATAGTCTTACTAGAAGGGTTGTCTTAGCCGTTTGAAGGTGATAGGCAGAGCGAAGATAAATTGGCAAGACAGCACAGAATTTCTCCTATTGTGAACAAAAATAGCAGATAAGCAAGATGGTTTAAGATGTCTATGTAAAGGGAGGTCAGCAAAGAATAAGTTGGACAATTAATCTGAAATGGTGCAAGGGTATATGCTGCACCCTCAGTAAAGACAATTCATCTCAAACACCTATTGCATTATTAGGGCAGTTTTAATTTTTTATACCCAACTTCCCTTTGTAGACAAGGAATCATTCTCTAGGAATGTCTTTCTAGCACTCGTAAATGGACATTCATTCTTTCAACAGTTTTTTATTTATTGTGCTGCAATCCAGGAAGAGGACCCAACAGTCTCCAGAGATACACAGAATGAAATATTATTAAAGCATAAGAAAACAAATCCATAGAGAAGGAAGGGCAAAAATTCAACCATAATGAAATTTGTTCACAAAGTAGTAAAGGATTAAAAAAAAAACCAAAACCAAAACTTGTCTTCTAGCCCTTGTATTCCAGAGAATGGAGTTATACTATGAAACTTAAACCTGATTCATTTCCTTAGCAGGAGGAGCAATAACATAAAGTATCAAACTTTTTTTTTTTCCATTGACTTCCTCTAACAAAGTTTTGGCATGGATTTCAGAATTTCACCCAAAATGTTGAGAAACTGATAAAAATGATGAAATCAAAATGAATTTGGTTTAGTAGTTTCCTGCAGTGAGAATACACTATTTCTAAATCAGCTGGAGTCAATCCTCTCCACAGTGAGCTATGACTTTGTGCTTTCACCTTCTACATGCTTTCAAAAGATAGACTGACAGTTTTCTTCTGACTCAGCTATTTTATGAAGGATCGAGGACAACAATCTTCATCTCAAAATGAGATATACTTAAAAAGTGTAAACAGTGTAATGTGCCTGAGGATGCATGGATAGTTGGCTTTTTTAATGATAATGTTTAACCACGTTCCAGAGAAAACATGGAATTAGAGTTCTGGCTCAGTGACACTGTTTAGCAGTCAGATTCCATTAGCTTCGAGGTGTTCCTTTTGATATACAGAAGCTCTTTGTAACAGTGATCTAAGCTGTCTTTCTGATTTAGACAACCTTAGTGCCACAACTGCCAACTAAAATAATTTGATTCCAGCCTTGCTCTTACCAGTCACTAACATGCCATACTTTGACACTTTTTGCCCTGGTCCATCAAAGATGCTTTGATGTTTTACTCCTTGTTAGATTACAGAGTGGCCTGCTCTTGTTCTTAGATATTTTAGTTGTCATAGCAAAGAGGCTCGCAAAATTATTGTGGTCTCTCGTGATAATAAAATCTCATCAAGAAGATAGTATAATAGGGCAAATTGTACAAAACTTTATTATCAAAATGTCACTAAAATATCTGAATCATTTCACTCTTTGGTGGATATCTGTGGGCAAAGCTATTATTGCAGGCATATTATCAAGCAGCTGTAAATATATGTATCAGGAAAAGCATTTCTGTTAGAACTGTTGCACGTCTTTGAAATATCTCTATAGCTATGTAATACATTCAAATCAGTAAAAGAACAGGGTAAAATTTTGGTAATTAATCACAGAGAACAAATAGTAAAATATAAATAAAAATAAGATGCTGGATTAAATATATTTGCACGAGTAATTCCTCAACTAATTTGGAAAATCAAACACATTCATAATAATGAAATCTGCTGTCAGATCACTCATGAGAAGTACTTCTGATTCGCATTTACTAATGTTCTCTGGGTAAAGCGTCAGAGAAGGTCAGCTTGAACTTCATCTTATATAGGATATTTACAGAGATCTGGATCAGATTCCTTTGTACTAAGGGATAGAAATTATATAGTTAACAGACAACCATCATGTATATTTGTGTATGTATGAAAGAAGGAAAAAGATGGAGACATTTACATTTTTTTTTGTGACTTGACTGGTGCTCAGTCTTCAATGAACTGTCTTGATAAGAACACAATGACCTAGTTTTATAAACATAAATTACAATAGAATTACGTTGGTTTTTTTTTTCAATAGGTGGCATCGAGTAGCTATTAGTGTGGAGAAAAAAAGTGTTACAATGATTATTGACTGTAACAAAAAAACTACAAAACCACTTGAAAGAAGTGACAAAACAATTGTGGACACCAATGGCATCACTGTCTTTGGAACCAGGATTCTGGATGAAGAAGTTTTTGAGGTAAAAACCAATGCTGAACAAATGGAATTGAGTAATTTTGTGTTGAGTGAAGTGCTTAATGCAAATCAGAAAAAAAAAATTAGGACAAAAGCTGGTATAATATGGAAACTTTGATTTATAGAACCTGTTAGGATAGGCTGAAATAAAAGAAGTGTCCCTATTGTTGGAAGATAGGATGCATTTTTCTGTCCTTTGGATTATGTTGTATCTGGAAGGGGCTTGCTTTTTTTGTCTTTCAGCCTAATACTGAGATACCTGAGATATTTAGAATTAATCTGAGACAGTTGAGTGGTACAATACTGAATCATTTTATTTTTGTCTCTCTTAAACATTCAGAGATATTTGTGCATGCTAACAGTATTTGAGAGAGGGAGAGCAGAACCTGGAAAGTTTTCTGTGTAATATGAATCTGGTATATTGTTTATCCCACTTATGACTCTTTCCAGTAACTGGAACATACTTTGGCAATAAGGACATATATGTTTCCATCATTTACTGGCCAAGAAGTACATATATATAGGAAGGGTGAAATGCCTCTAAGGAAGTATGTGACTGCCAATCATGAGGCCTTTTTAGGTAGAATCCTTATGTCAACGATTATTTTTACAGGCTAATAATGAAACTTATTTAAATCTGCACTATTGAGTTTCTTTTACAATATTGTTATACAACAGTCAGAACTAAAATTAAAACTGAAAAATATGAAAATACACATCAGTTGCTAACTTACTTCATATACAGAACATCTGTGCTCCATAAATGTCCAGAATGGTAACCCTAGCTTTGAGCAGAGCATATGCTTGAGAAACTGCATAGGTATCAAGAGAGAAAATATGGATTTTGAGTGTAACACTGGTGTTGTTATCTTTCATTTCCATGGACATGACAAAATATGATCCTTCTGAATGGGGAATTTTCTAGAATGATTTAATGGGTCAACCAGTATTATATATTTGGCATTACAGTCTAATTTACCTGTAGTCCCCAGTAAGCTTGCACATCTGAGAGACATTATTTTCCATTTGAAGATAAATTCTACAGATACCTTATCTGGGGTTGGACAAGGGGGTTTGGTCTCCACATGGGAAAATTACTTTCAATTGTCATTTGTATTTCTTTCTTACATCTGAAACCAAATCCTACAATATGTGTATTTGGCAACAAATTGTCAAAATATGTGCAATGTTAATATACAGAAGTAAAAGGAATTTGGCAAAAATTGCAATAAAAGTAGATAAACTGATATTTTGTTAGTGTTTTACAACTGATTTTAGATTCTAATAGAAACTAAGGCAACAGGCCCTGGCTTGTTCTTGCAGTTTCTAACCATTTAAAAAGTTGTCAAGGAGGGAAGTGCACAGTAAGTAAACACTGGTGTTACTCAGTGCAATTGCTAAATAAAATGAGGTATCTGAAGGTGCTGAAATAATTGTACATAGAAGTTTGAAAATAAGTAGTGGTTGATGATATTTGCATAAACAGAGATTTATTTTTTTAAAACCGTTTGCATTAAGAAGCGTTGAATAAAAGGGAAGCATACTAGGGACTTTTTATCTTTGAAGTTGTTGACTATTATAATATTATATCTGTCCTTTATATTTAAAACAGTTTTAAATATAAAATCTTTCACAATTTACTTTTTTTAAAACAGAGATTAAGACTGTTCCCATAGGAATACAGGAGGAGCATAGGCTATTTAGGGGGCAAATAAAATGATAGGTTTGATATTTTCTTGCTGTGACTCCTCTGTCACAAAGGTTATTAGCCACTCAGAAAGAAAGATGAAACTTTGAGTCATGAAAAAGAGTAACAATTTTAAGGCAAAATAATTTGTACTCTAGCAGTTCCTCCTCGGTGATAATTTTCTCTATTCGTACCTTTTGCAGTGGTATGTGTAATTCCCTCCACATTTTCTTTCAAACCCTATAGATGAATAAAGGATGGGAAGGCCTATGGTAGAATGCAATTCTATGGTTAGCAACGTTTGAAAGAGCCAGTAAGGTTCAATGAAGGTGCACTTAGCAAATTGAAATTTGTACTTAAAAGTAAGAATGAGCAGAATAATTGAAGAAACTCAAAAAATATCCCTACTTTTTCTTGAAGTCAGACTTACCTGAAGTCAACACGGACATGAGGATATAACTTTAACAGATTTTGCTAGAATGAGTTAAATAAAAATACTTTTCTCTGAGGGTTTATGTCATGTGTTGAAGGATGAAAAAGGAAGCTAGTGGTTCTCTGTCAGTTTTTTCTCTGAAAACTTGTGCACTAATATGGCAAATCAGTGCTTCAGTTCCAGCTGACACCCACTGGCTTTGGACTCAAAATCATGCAGCTGTCTGTAAAGTCAGTTTATAGGCTGAATCTTATCATTCAGCACTGAGAACAGCAACATTTCTACCATTTGTAGTGTCACTATCCATTTCTGTATCCCTTCCGTGATTAGGTGTCCTTACTTAACTGATTGGACCCCTTTTCTCTTGCTTTCTTCAGAGAAATCAGTTACATTCTTCTAAGGCTCTAATTGCTGGGGGTTTGGATATAGTGTGAAGTCTCTTAGTTAAATTAGAAGCTTACACTTCTTTCTTTTGGAATGGGGTTCTGCCTTCTCTTTTACCGTGCAGACACCACGGGCACATACATACCTCCGTTTAGTTATTTGAGTCTTTAGCTAGAAATGTGCACACTGCAAATGGGAAATTAGTATGTCCCTCATTTTAATGATATGTGTCCTTCATTGTCTGGACAAGCAAAACTTTTGTTACTTTTGTTGCAAAGCTAGTTACTTTTGTTCGTCTCATTTTTCTTTTTACTCTCAACAGCATCCTTTTTGTTCCCTTAACAAGACCTTATCCATCCTTTAGCTATTGCTGCTAGAATTTCTGAAGTTTGGGTTTGTTCCCTGAAATGTTTCTTCTGCTTGAGAGTCTCTTGGTTGTGTCTTAAATGTTCTGTTTATCTCATTCATCGTTGCACAAAGTGATGTTTGGTGCTTCTATGGCTCATTTAGGTTTTATTTCTGTGTTGTGAATCCTGCTGTATCTTGAGCCCACAGCAGGCTCTGAGGAAACACATAACACAGTGTGTCTTATTCTATGTGCAGGAATTTTCAAAAATGAATTTATTTAGCCATGAGATTAGATTTAAGCATTTAATTCTTAAGACCATCTAAGACAGACTTTCTATATGACATTCGATGCCTTTATTAGCTTACATGTAGGAAGCCCATAAAAAGAAATACCGAAGTTGGAATTCTGTTGGAATTCACAGCACAGAGTGTCAGAAGAATTAATATTGTATCCGTGCATCACAAAAGCTGTTTTATCTTGGGTTTTAATTATGGTTTTAGTCATAATAAGCCAATGATTTGACCATAGGAATGGTGGAGCTCTCTTCAGTCTCCTCAAACTGTGTGGAAATTCAAAATGTGGAAATAATGAACGTAGAGATAATTATAATGAAATCTTAGGCTTCAACAACCTACTGGTTGAAAATGCCAAGGTTACTTCTGGTCCTGAACCCATTCACACAGCATCACACAACTGCACAAAAAACCACTTGCGTCATTAAGGTAATTCAGTCTCGTTGAAAGAATAGTTCAGCACTGGCAGAATCAATGCTGTAAACAATTATGTACATCATATGAAAGAAGGAGAGGGCCAATTAGTGTCCTAAGAGCATGATAAATTACTACTCAATTTGTTATTTTTATATGTTCAACGAACACAATATTCATTGGTAAGTTTACCTACTGGTGCTAAAGCAGAGTAGCATTTTTTAATAGTGCTTTCAGAAAGATAGTCTCTTTTATCTTTAAAAGCAAGAAAAAAATTATCTTAAGTATTTTCCAAATCTTGGTGGATGCTTATATGTTTTATATGAAGAAATGCTATTTTGGAGTTGCCCGCTGCTCATTCCTGAAAGCAAGTGCTAATCTGAGATTTTATGACATCGAACTCAATTAATATGGAAAACAATATGATGTCACAAACAAGATACTGAATACAAACAAACATTAAGCCTCAGGTGCATACAAATGCTTGAGAAACAACTTATAAACTGTAAATGTGTCTTAAAATAATAAAATTATGCTGTCTAGAAACTATATTATTGCTAACTGCCAAATTATGAGGCTTTCATTTGCACTTCTAAGCACTTGCTCATTGGAGTAGATCTGCTGATAACAGTGGGACTAATTTGTAAATGCTTGTTTATGAAAGACTGACACAATATACCTCATACTTTTACATGTGTCATTTGAAATTGATCTCTTCTATGTTTTCAAATAGACAGTACAAGAAAAGCTGGTTTGTAAGTGCTTGCTGCAGAGAAGATAATACCTACGATAGCATGCAAAAATGGAAAGAAAAAAAAAAGAAGAAATTACTTAGATGCTGGCATATGGCACCTAGTAAAAGAATTTTGGATTGTATCTGTTGAAATATGTTTATAGCTTAAATGTTTGATAAATATCAGGGATCTTTTTATCCTTTGCCAGCTTTAAGGATTTGTCACTCCTGATTTAGTACTGTTGGTGTGAACTATACAACATTTTTTTATAAGTATTATAAAATAAGTGAATAACTGGCATATTCTTTATGTAGGTATTTCTCTAGAGAGCCTTCTTTCCTTCAAAACTTCCCAGTGTCAGACCAATACAATGATTTTTTAGGCACTGTGCTGTAAATTAGTATAACAAAACAAAACCCAATGTATACGCCTCTCATTTAAAGTCAATGAAAGCTTTAGCACACCATTTATGAGATCAAATCCTTGTAGTAATCCTTGTTAACAAAGGGTTTAGATTTTGATATTAGATATTAACCTGTCTTCATGAAAAAAGCATTCACACTTATGTACAACATAGGATTCCTTTAAATAGCCTGAGCAAGCAGCTGAAGATAGAGTCATAGAACCTTGACAGCAGTATGATTTAATTTAGCAGTCCCGAATGAGTAACCATCCCTCACATATCTGTAAGCATGGCAAGTCCAAGTGTGCAAGTGAAGAAAGGTGATTCTTCTCTGTGCATACTGTCTGAAGAAAGCAGCAGTAGCAGAATGGGTAGAGCTTTTACTGACTAACCCAAATTGCTGTATGGCCGAAGTAGCATAGGGAAGCTATCCGGAAGTTGAACTCCTCCAAAGGCATGTAGTGTGAAAGATGTCATCAGTATGCTGTTTCATACTGTCCTGTTGAGCTGCACCACTAGCTAATGTAGACATAGCCAAAATGATTCCCATTATATGTCACCTTTAGTAGTTGTTAGTGACCTAGTAAATGTTTAGTGTCAATCAGACTAAAAAGTAATGCTTAACATAAATGCGACAGAAACAAAAAAATGCAATAGCTTCTGGGCAAAAATGCTTAGGAGCAACCTTCAGGCTATCAACACCAGAGAAGTGGGCAACTTTCACCACTGGGAGGGGAAAAAAAAAAAAAAAGACGAAAAAGTAAAAGCAAGGCTCTTTTTTGGAAATGGAATTTTTTTCCATTTCAGAAGCACCTAATAATAAAAGACCACCACTTTTAAAAAAAGCTTTTTATTTGGCTTGTTTTGTTTTGCTTTTTTTTTTATTTTTATCTGAAAGAATGTTGATTTGGTGTTTGTTATTTTGTCGTAGTATTTCCAAACTTATGCTTAATGAACAGAAATAAATAATTCTGTTTTCCTTGTTCCCTTCCTTATTTTTGAAAGTAAGAAGTAGGAAGGAAAAGAAAGCAAAGCTCTGGTAATTCTTTGGAATTCAAGTTCATTTTCAAGGAATATTTCCAAGAAACAAAAAATGGGTCATTTAACTAAACTGTTTTGTAATTACAATTAAAATTAACAACCTGGGCTAAAAAAAAAAAAAATCTACCTGTTA
The DNA here is from genome assembly GCA_033439905.1 of Ceryle rudis. Classification (NCBI taxonomy): domain Eukaryota; kingdom Metazoa; phylum Chordata; class Aves; order Coraciiformes; family Cerylidae; genus Ceryle; species Ceryle rudis. The sequence goes on along the minus strand of JAAGNO010013662.1, from coordinate 27,847 downwards.
GGTCAGTTCCATAAAATTTTACAGATAGGATTTATTATCACCTCATTTAATACTGTGTGTAATACACTTAAGTTTTAAACAACAGCTGTATTTGAGGTTTCAAAGATAAATGATAATGTAACAAATTTGCAGGCCTTTTATCAAGAAAATAGGACACCCTTTGTCAGGCGTGTGTGCGTGTGTGTTTTATGTGTATGTGCTCTATGCGTAGTCATTGTAATATAATCTAATGTCTCAGGCAGGAATTGCAGTAGACTTTGGTCTGTGAACAGCTATGTTTTGAAGGTTAAAAAGTATAACTGGTATATCAGCTTATTTTTTAACCAAGCTGAATATATACTTCTATAAGAATGAAGTTTCAAAGAATCAAGAAGACATTGATTTCTATGGAAACTTTGACCTGTACAGAATTCTGCTTTCCCAATTTATTACTTTTACAGTGCTTCAGTCTGGCAGGCTCTAAATATCTTTTTCTAGCTGTATTATGCAATGAGCCTGGTTTATGGAATATTATATTAAAGGCCCCTGGAATTCTTCAATCCCTCAAATTTCTGCAGGAAGATTAAATGAATTCTGCAGCAGGTTTTTCCTAAATTCTATAATAATAATATCCAGACTGTCTAGACTTTTGTTCTTTGGAGTCTATAGTTGTACTGTCACATAACTAATTAGAAAAAATCGATGCATATTGACAGCTTAGATTTTCTGCTGGTTTACTGAAGAGTCCACTCTGTAATTCTTAGGCTTTAGCCATCATATGAAAATGAAAGATGTTGTTGTTCTCCTGAGTTGATATAGTGCCTAGCACTGTTTTTGTTATGCTTTTATCACCATTTAGGTAATCATCTTTAAAATCTAATTATCTTTATCCTCCATATGAGATATTAATTTTATTCAGAATATGAATCAGAAAGATAGTATTTTGCTAATATTTCCCCCTGTACATGCACACCCCCACAACGCCTCCCTCCAGTTCTGAAAAGTATTTCTGAACCTCTAATATATGAATTAGAAGTTAAGTAATTGCTGCATTATTTTTCATTGTTCTTTTCTTTACTTTTTTTTGTCAAGATGGCAAAAGAGCAATAAGTTTTCTCCTCATGAAATCATTCTAGAATATCACATTATTTTACAATAAGAAACTACAACTCAAGTTCTCAACTCTTGTCCAATCACATTGTTATGTAGCATCCTAGTTGTGCAACCACCAAGATCACTTGGTCTTAGAAAAATTTTGGTTTTTTAATATATTGAATAATTTTTGAAGTTTGTTTCTATGGAGAGGGTCCTGCATTGTTTCTCAGGTGATGCTTACCTGCTATTCCCTGGACAAAAGTCACTTTCACCTGGCAGGTTTATTGTTATATTTAGATTCTTGTGAAAGAGATTGCCCAGAAATCTGTCTCTATAATTTAACTGTGAATTTCATGTAGAACAAGAGAACTAGACCATGAAATTTAAATACTGGAAAAAACAGTAATTTCAGCACAGATTCCTTTATGTAGTGCCCTTACAGACTTGTAAGTATTCATGCTTTTGCCTTTGTAACAGTGCTGGCAGTTGATGGTAGAGCTGTCTTTTATTAATGATAGAAACCTTTAGGTGATAAATAGACTATAAATGGATTACTTTATGGTTATACTTCTCTAATATACCATATTTAAAAGCATTAGTAAGATTACATATTTAAAAGGCAAAGAGAATATTTCAAGAAGAGAGATACTATCTAAGACTTTTTATGAAGTCAGAATTAAGATAGTAAGCAGCCACTAACATTTATTGCTTGTAATGATAAAATAATTCATTCTTTACTTCTCGGGCCCTCAATGATTTACATCACTGAGAAAATCTGATACCAAATACTGATTTTCCTTACACCGATTTCTGCTGTGGTACCTAAGAAGGGTTCTAAAAACACAGAATCAGATATAGCAATTACTACCATGAGGATAAATAAAGCAATAGTTACATCATGAGAAAATCAGTAAAATTGGAAAGAGAACTTGGAGTCTACTGCTTTTCTGCAAACTGGGTGTCCATTTCCATTTTTTGTATTTTTTTTCAGTGTTACAAACTGTTTTCATATCAAGAAACTACATTTTCAATGCAGATATCCCACTGTATTCATTACTACTTTGTGAGGTGTGTTTTTCAACAAATCCTGGAAGTTTACATACACATAAACTTCCTTATTCTAGTATGTCACTGAGGAATGTCTGTGAGATCCACAGAGGGATTTTCAATGACTGAGTTTGCCACACACTGCTCATTCTTAGCTGAGCTGCTCCTTAATTTGAGTGAATGGCCATGCAGCTGTTCTAATAGGAAGGCATTCAACAGATTTGAGCATATTCTCCTTGTAGCTCTGTAGCCTGGTTCTTCACATTTGCTGTGGCATACCACAAAAAAAAAAGCAAATGTTTCCTCAGGTCTAATTAGCTCCTTTTAATAGTCTTGGAGCATTATGCAAAGACTAGTTTATTTGGTGGAGTACCTTTTAGGATAAGTAATCCTTCTGTACCATGTTTCCATGCTAGACATAACTGTTGGGCAAAATATTTTACGATTTTCAGGCAGCTTTTTTCATATAACCACGAGGCTGGTTCAAAAGCCTCTGTTTTTAATTATAAGCACATTCCCAAAAATAGAGAGGAATTAAAACATTCATAGACTTTAACTATATTTATTCTTATATTTATATTATGATGAATTACCTAACTATGCATAGACTTTGTGAGTTGTGTTGGCTTTGACAACAACTTAGTGTTTATTTCAATAAAGTATTTGTAATCCAAACCAAATATTAAGACTCCAAACTGAACCATTTTCTTACAAGCAGTACTTGTATGCTTAATGTTAGGTGTGCTTCCCTTCACCTCTGGGCAACTAAGGCAGAGACCAAGCTCCCAGCTTTCTCATCCCTAATATAGGAGTAATGTTAAATATCTGATAAGCACCATTTAAAATACGTTGTATTAAGTGTTACCCAGGACAAAAAGAAATATAATTGTTACAAGGCAGCAGATTTTTCTTCTTAAGGGCTAAACAGACTTTTAGCAGTTTTAGGGGCAAGTTAAGCATGCACATTGTTACAACTAATAAGATGAAAAATTGGCTGTGTATATATCTGTGTGTATATTTCTGATACCTCCCAAGTTCTCTGCCTTCTAATGTTACCCCACTTATCTCTGACATCAGATCATGGTGGAAGACTGGCTCAGCAGAGACATCAAACACGTGACTTCTGTAACATACTATATATATCATCTGTGAAATTGCTTGAGCAGTCTTTCCTGACAAAGGTGGTCATGACAACTTCAAAGAGAAAGAAAAAGAACAAATCTGAATAGACAACTGCCATTTGTACTTTTTTTTTTCTCTATACACTTTTCAGAGTACTTCAAGGATGCTCAGGTGTATGTGCAAATTTTTCTGTGTTCTCCTGTCTCCTTCCCCATCTTTTCTCTCCTTCTCTTGCTTTCATCATTCTATCCTGTGAGACTTCCTTTTTCCTGCAATTTTCATATAAGAATAACATTACGCACTTATGCATATATGCTTCGATAACTCAGTGTTGGTTTAGAAACCAACTATTAGAATTGTTAATAACTCATGACCCCATTTATCCATATTTTCCTTTAAAGTACTTGGGACTTGTGCAGGTAGATGTGCCTAATTTATGACTCCAGCTCATGAAATATGGCCAGATTAAGTATTTGTAATTTATTCATAAAAAAATTCTGTTTCAGTCTCACAAAGTCAAGCAGCTAAAATCAACAAACATGTTTGTGAAATCGTTCAGTGAAAAATTCTCAAAGAGTTTAGATTTGTCCAACAAATACCTTAGAATTAAAACTAAATCACATTAATGAATTCCACAATAAAGTAAGTGGAATTTCATGTTCTGAGATGATTGACCTGATCTGAAATGAAAGCTCTTCACCAACTAGCAAAACAGTGCT
>JAAGNO010013662.1:925-23785 GCA_033439905.1 Ceryle rudis | reverse complement strand
GTAAGTGGAATTTCATGTTCTGAGATGATTGACCTGATCTGAAATGAAAGCTCTTCACCAACTAGCAAAACAGTGCTGCGAATACACCACATAGAAATACTCAAAGAAGCCATTGAATTGGCAAAGACAGAAAAATAAAACCAAAAAGATAGAAAAAGAAAACTAATAATTCTCTGGAAATGCTATTATAGCAGATGTTGAAGTAAAAAGAGGAATATTAACATTTGAGATGCCAAATGATAAATCAATCAGTTCCTCACCAAATTTTTTGTACATGACTAGACAGAAGCAATTTATGTATACTGTGCAAGACTTCTGAGGGCCTCCCTCTATGTGGAACCATTACAGGCAGACAGGCGAGGCTGGGAAATACAGTCAATGGATCAGGAACAGCTTTAACCAATTTAGAGACATCTAAGTCAAGTGGTAACAGCATGCTGAGTGCTTCTTGCGAACACACAATCTGACAAAACCCATTGCCAAAATTCCATGGCATTCGAGATCAGCACAAAGCAAGCTCTGGAATACTGGCTATATTCTCCAACCTGGGTTCTTTTAGTATGTCATACTGAACAGCAGTAGTTTCAGGAGCAGTTTTGGCATTACTCACAGTAGCTGGCACGCTTGTGTCCATGGTGATCTGTAAGGGCATCTCCAAAAGCCGTGTACAGGGACATATAGCAAGACAATGACCTGAGCACAACAGGCTGGGCACAGGGGATTCTACACATGCATCTCTAATGGTTGTTCCAAAAGAGTTACCTCTTTTGTCTTTCAGTTGCTAATTCTCTCTTATTTCTCTGCTTCACTTAGTTTTAATTTTGCTGGTGAAAGAGGAAGGCAAACTTAGGAAACACTTTGGAAACACTTTGCTGGAGATGGGGAATTCATAGCCCAAGCTGACAATGACTGTACAAAATCTCTCAAAGCACTCAGTCTCTTGAGGGAGTCATGTATGGAACCAAAGGGAGAATTTCTCTGTGTATATAGCAGGTTTTGTAGGAAAATGTCCAAATTGTGAAGCACTAGTGAGCTAAGGAAAATAAAAGAGACAGTCCAGAACTACTGGCAGGGGAACAAACTGTTGCATTTGTAGTATTTCTGGAAGCTTAAAAAGAAATATATTCCAAGTCTAAATTAATCTGAGACACATATAAGTCTACAAAGTAAGTTTAGAGTATTGTTAAAAAAAAAACCCCACAACCAAATTTGTAATGTATAGCCATAATGTGCTAAGAAACTTAGTATTTCATATTCTATGTTAATTACGTTAGTAAAAAAATAGTGTTGAACTCAGAAAACTGTAGAAGGCTTTTTGCTGTTGTGATTTTTCTTTTTGAAAGGAAGGAGCGTTACAACTTAATTCTTTATTATTTTAAAATATTCTCCATTTTTGTTAATTTGTTAAATGCTACTGTTCTGACAAATGTAAAGCAACTTTGGAAATACTGAGTTTATTGTGAATTTTCCCAGCTGTACATTTCCATCAGTTACTATGTTTTCCTTTTAAAGTAAAAGTATGCACAGGTATACTGAGTTATTCCTTTGCCCTATTTTTTGTAAAAACAAAATAGAATTACATTAGAAGTATATAAAAGCTTAAAAATTCCCTCTTCTGAGGAAGCAGTGAGAGACTGAAGTTAATGGAATTTGACCAAGAACATATGCCAATTTTCAACAACCATATTTTTATGACAGCATAAGAAGCTCCTGAATGAGGAAATTTATAGTGGAAATACTGTCAGGAATTTACCTAACGGTGTTTAAATGGTACCACTATGTTGAGGAGTACACTGGATACCAGACAGCTTTCTGTGGAAAATGATAAACATACAAGGTCTCCGTAGGGGATCTCAGCAGAGCTATTTTTATTATCTAGAACAGTGGGTCTCTTTACTGTGATGGTTTTATGCATGATATATGGGAATAGAGATGAAAATAACATTTGTTAGCTGTTAGCATTTTTATTTCAACACATTCTATAGTGCGTATTTACACAACGCTTAATTATTTTTTATTTCAATGGCTGTGTCTCTGGTACAGCCATTGTATTTTTTTTTATTTTCTCCTTTCTTTGAAAGTACAAATGTAATGCAAATTCTCAGAATTATACTGTTGATCACTTGCATGCTGAGCTGCATGCTGGTAAAAGGAAGTGCCCTGAATTAAATCTTAGGAATTCAGACTGGTTCCCAGTGAAGAAGTAAACAAACAGCATGAAAATGACAAAGCAGGAGTTACACCTTCCCACCCTCTGCTTTCCAGACCAGACCATTTAAGCCTGAATTTTCCACCTAGTCCATTCAGTATTAATTTGCATTGTTTTGCCATGTGAACAACAGTTGTCTTCCAGAAGAGCAGCAGAAATTAGGTTGATATGTTATTTACAAGCACAAATGTTTATATAATATCTATTATAAGTCTTATGTGCCTAGTTTTGTTTTCTGAGTGAAAACTCTATATTTCTGATGATCTGTAGACAGTCTTTATTTTTGTTATTTAATCTGCATATGTTTTCCTGCAGGGTGAGATCCAGCAGCTGTTGATTATAGCTGACCCCAGAGCTGCATATGACTATTGTGAGCATTATAGCCCAGACTGTGATTCCCCAGTGCCCAATGCTGCTCAGGCTCAAGATCCTCAAGTTGATGAGGTGAGTAATCAGTCATGTATTACTGGATTTATTGCACATTAGCAGTTGTGCTGGATACAAGTTATCCAAAGAGCTAAATGGCATACACTGCTCTAGATATGAGGGAGGAAGTTTGCAGGAGTGCATTAATTTTCTCTATCCTGTTATTTATGTCAAGCATTTGAAGGAACCTATCACAATGGTAGTCGAATAACCAGCATGCTCAATGAAGTTAGACTGTAATTCCTTAAAAAAATTATAACAGTATTGGTTTGTTCAGTTGTACCTATTTGTTCTTGCTGTATATGTTTATGATTCCGCTGACACTGAGTACCATCAAATGCTATATTTGAAAGACATGAGAGCTATGAGTATTCTGCAATTGTAAACTTCTTCTAGGAATGTGTGTATTCTAATGAGCTGTGTCCAGTGTGCAAATGCAGGTACACACAAAATTATTTCAGCCAGCTCCACTCATAGCAGGTAAATATCAACAGGAGCAAAACAGAATCAGAATTTTTCGCAGAAACAAAAAATGTTTACGGAAACCATTTGTCACAGGCAGTTCTCACAGCCATAAACTGAGCAATTCACTAAGGGCAACATAGTTCCTCAGATTAGACCTCTGATGGTCAGCAGTTGTATGTATTGTTGTACCCATTCTGAATACTTGTATCAAACAGTTAAATTGGAAAGCTTTTGCAAAATGAAACTAGTCTTAATTGAACTTGGCTCTGGACAGCTAGAATGCACTCAAGTGTGTGTGATCCGACTGGTTATTGTTACTGATTGCTCAAGAGATCACAGTTAAAAAGTTGCTGAATTGTTCTCGCCTGCTTTGAGCCAATTTTGAGACAGAACTTTTCTTAAATACATAATTTTATTTGTTATTACTATTTATTCTATCTGACTGAAAATTTTGTCGTCAAGTGACCGGTAAGGTCCATAGGGCCCAGAACTTAGTTCAAAGGGACTCCCACATCCACTGCATCAGAGGTACAGTTCAAGATGTGTCAAATCAAATACACACTGGCAGAGGCCTTTACATTACAGTGTATCGGGTCTGGTCTCTTAATGAGAACCCTGTAGGACCTTCTGTTTGTGTGACTGGCTATGTGGATCTCCACACACTGTATTCCAAAATAGTACAGGCTGAAAGCATATTGTTAATATTTTACGGAAAGAACATAAAAGTTAGAAAAATCAATTTTTTTTTTTCCTCATTATTAATTTTCAAAGAAATCTGAAATTTTGTTTGGGAACTTTCCCAGGCTTTGCTATGTGACTTAGCACTCTGATTCTTTATTCACTTAATTTGTAAATATCTGGAAGCTTTGAATAGGCTAGCAATTTGCTACTTTGAAGTAAGACTCAAGAGTAGTCAATCTGATAAACTGATCTTTATCACAAGAGGTTGTTAAAATCATCCACTCGTCACTGTCTTGAAGAGGAATACTTCTAAACACTAAACATGCTTTAACTAGGTTAGGAGCATTGTCATCTCCAAACTCATATCAACTGCTAAGCAGGATTTAACATGGCTTGGAAATATCACAAATATTGAGTGTAATTCAACGTTTCTAAAGGATATATAATATGTATAAAATAGCCTGAGGATTACATTCCCTTCATAATGGATGACTAGCTAAATCTCTGGCTGTCAAATATTATGTTCATACTATATCAAAGCTGTTTAACACTAGTATCAGTTGACAGCACTCATTTGTAGACCAAAATAAGAATAAGCCTCATCATAATTATAAAAATTATGTGCACATATATAGTTATATGCTTATCATATAGAATTCCCAGTTATATACTGCACATCTGTTGAAAACAGTCTGTGGGCACTAAACAAAGAAAGGGAAGCATAAAACCAAGCAAGTGGTGCCATTCTCCTTGAGCATTCTGAGTAGAGATCATCCACAGACTAATGCAACTGCCACTGTAATCACCAAATATTTTTATTGCTAAATTCAGCAGCTGTTGTAAAAATGTTTTTCAGGTTAGTGTTTTCTTAATGTGTTTTTCTAAGGCCTATTTTTCTGTCCTGTGACAACACATATAGTTTGTGGACATACCTACAGAGGAAAAAAAAAAAAAGTAAAATCTAAGATCTTCACTTCTAAGATAAGATTTAAAAGTTATTATTTGAAAATTTGAAAAGAGGTAAAAGAATTAAAATCTTTATTGTTCTGAGTGGTGATTGAAATATTTTGCTTTCTGAGCTAAGACACAATTTCCTTGTTTCTACTCATGAGTTTATATGTGTAATATTGTATGAATGTGAATATTTGTATGAATATTCCCAGTGAAGTCAATGGATCTCTTTAACATGTTGTGTAACAGTAATCTCAAATAATCACATCAGCAATGCTGCCACCATGATGAATATGATATAGACTAAAATGACTGTCTGAATTGCCCTGAATTGTAGAATTGCCTGCTAAATGCTAAAAAAGAAGCTTGTTAAAGCAGGCTGCTTTGTTTCTTTTGAGATGCAGCCTATGAAATCACATAGATAATTGATTTTAAGGAGGTAAATGAAACAAGTCTTATTTAGATTCTGGAGGAAGTTATAGAAGATAGCAATGCTGATTTTTTAAGCTGCTCATTGCAAAATTAAATAAGGCATTAAAATATATATATAATTACAGCCAATCTGTGTGGAATACAATGATTTTGAAATGCCCAGCTGAGTGCTTTGAGCAGATTACAAGTTTGATAGTGATATCTGATAGAATTCATAGACTCAGAGTTTTATAAAGCTTCTGATTTGTCAATAGCTGGTACATGAATGAAAAAAAAAAAGGCATTTTATGCTAATGATAAAGTACCTGACAAACAGATTCAAGGCTGGCTGACTTATTGCAGAAATTATTATTGTAATTTTGTTACAATTACTATTGTAATTGTAATTGTAAAAAATCAGTGAATTATTTTTTAGTAGAGTTTCTTAGGATTATGCTAGCAATATAGAAATGAATGTAAAATGGATCCTATTAAAATTTGCCATCATGATATTGCAGAGCAGTAAATTATGATAACACAACCAAAGGCAATGTTAAACATGTTCAAGAAAAAGAAAAAAAATGCAGGGCAAACATCAAGAACTAGGAAGTACACACTGCAATGCAGCCTATTTACATGGGTAACAACTGGACCTTTCTTGTGCAGCAGATTGCCCACACCTATGGGCTTCATCTGCTGCGATATCCCTGAAAGTGATATTGGGGTGTACATGATTTACCAGACTGGGATACTAATCAAGCTGAAAGCCAACACGAAAAGATTACTGTTTAGCTAAGTTGATTTCCTGATTTGATCTCCCATGTTTTCACAGAAACTCTTGTGATAGAAAGAGGAAGAGGAAACACTGGTCTGAAGGCTAGGCAGGATTGTGTCTTCCAGTGTCAGCTTTGGCTTAAGCCAGCAGAAGCTGAAACTATTTTTTGGACAGTGACCTGAAAAGATTCTGATTATTAAAGCAAGAATAGAGTTTGTACATGAGCACTCAAAGCAAAACTGGAAAAAAATAGTTATGTCTTCATTTGTAAACAAAGGAGTAAGAATACAGATGCAATATTACTTCTCTGTGCTGTTGGTTCAAACATATACTGGAACATCACATACAATCTTGGTGTTTAGTTGCTAAAAGAAATATTGCAAAAATGGAAATGACTAAAATAAAAGCTACATAATTGTTGTGACTTTGGGAAGTGGAAAATCTAATGTGTTGACTTGTCCACAACAATGATAAAAGCTTGAAATTTTGCTCAGTTACCACATGCAAAGAACCTTCACAAAAAGAAAATGTTGTCTGCAAGAAAATGGTATGTCTCTAGGTATCTTCAAGCCAAGGATAAATACCTTTCTAAACATTTTGGGAAATGTCATATATAATAATTTGGTTTAGTTTGCAGCGTGACTTTTGAATTTTTGAAGTCTGAAAGTATACAGGAGTTAGCCACGGTGATCTGATAGTCCCTTCTGCCCTTGCATCTCTGAGCCTTTGAATTACTGCGGACCAGAACAAGAAATTTATACTTGACTTAGAGGAACGAGAGAAATTCTTGATTGCAGAGCCTATTAATGTGTGTTTCCAGCACTGAGTACAAAACACAAAGTGGCTGACTTATGTCAGTGAAATAGAAAATTATGTTCGTAGAATTGCACTTAGGAAGCTGAATAGGATTTCTATTGACATCACACACTTTTGTAGTCTCCAGGCAAATTCACAGTCTGTGAATGGAGTTACTCTGAAAAGCTGGATGATTTTTAGACTACTAAAGAAACATCTAAAGAGAAGGATTTGGCTAAGATGATGTAGCTTTAAAGGCAAAAGTATTTTGTTTAGCTGAGTGTAATCCTCATTGCTCTAGGCAGTGTTTCTTTCTGCAAAGAAGCAAACAATCAAATACCCACCACTGTAGGGTTTTTTTGGCATTTATTTCAATAGCAGTGCTGGCTTTATTAAATGAATTCTTTCCTTTTCTGTACACATTTCTACCTTATGCCATCCTTTCACTTCAACTGGTAGAAGTGTTTATGTGTTTATTGTGGGTAAAGTCTGAGAATTCACCTAGAGTGAAAAACAATTTACCAACCATAAAATGGGAAAAAATTTATAATACATTGGAGTGATCGTCCATTAAATGAGCCTGAGGGTGCACATCACTGCAATATCCAGGGTGCAATATTTGCATTTTAATTTTTTTGAGTTTGGCTCAAGACCTTAAGACCTTGACTTTGCTCTCATATGTAGGTTTACCCGACACTGATTTATAATCAAAGTGTCTTTACTGATGATACCTTAAGTGCTGCATTAAGGTTTTAATTTTCTTGTTGCATTTTCTTCTTACCTTAGCACCAGACTCAAATTGCAGTTTGGGTGCTGCAACAGAGAGGATTTCAATGCCTACTTTTCACTTGCAGGGTCCCTTCATCCCTGAATTAAGTGCTCAGGTTACCCTAAATAAAGCTCAGGAAGAGTCAAGCATCTCACAATGGGATTCACAAAAACAGCAAGCTGTGAATAAAGGCACGGACCTAGCCAGCCTGCAAAGGGAGGACATACCTTAAATTCTACCCTTCTCTACAGGCTTGCTCAGCTGTACTATCCTGATCCCCATGCCATTCTGCTAACCAAGGTCAACCTACTGCATCCTTTTCCATCTCCCTTCCTATAGGGGATTAGGTCGGAGTTACCTAAGGACTGCAAAATACAAGTTTTGGACCTGGATGCTGTATTTCCACTTCTATTTTATCAGTCCCTTTCTGGATCCCTGTAACTGTGGTATATATCTAAACAAGGTTTATTTAACTGGGTAACCTTTAACTACCTTGTGTGTACAAGCTCTGCAAAAAAATGTTGAACTTGGATGTTTTCCAGAATTGTGGGCTTTCTGTGGGCATTTCAAGCTAAGCCATTAGAATAGACGTGCATGACAGTGATGTTCTTGTACAGAATGCTTTTATTCCTCTGTGTTTTGTTCCAGCTTCATCAAACCGAAATGTTCAGCCTGAAATTTGAATAGGACAGCAATAGATTAACAGCAACATCCACACACTTTGTTGATTATTGTTTATTTACTTTAAGACATGCTTTATTTGAAGTATCTATCAGTCGGCCTTGTTCTTTCTTGCGAGCAGCTAGGTATGAATCTCTGTAACTTGTCAGGTACAGAGTAATGACCTCAGCAGTTGTCACTACACCAAAAAAGCTTGGAAGTTGCTTTTAAAATTGTGCTGAATCTGTAGTTGCTTCTGGAGAAGGAGTATCTGAATACAGAAAATGTTCATATTAGAACTCATCGAGAGAGAGAGTACTTCCCAAATGGACCAAGCCAAATTATTACTTGAGGAGCACAACTCTCAGTTCTCGGAAATTTCAAGCAAATACAAGTCACTGTGTTTGATTTACAACAGGGAGGAGGTTGTCAGATCATTTAAATAATGTATTGTATCCTGAAGTACATTTATTAATTGTTGCATGTTATTGTCTTATGTCAGAAGAGAGTTACTAGAGAGTTCAGAGGGTTTGGTGCAGTAAAGTAGCTTTTGGATAAAGCAAATTATGAAGAGAACAAACTGTCCAAGAACTTTAAAAAATAATTACAATCACGCGTTATCGTGATTTCAGTCTAGTGGCACAGTAATTTGACTGCACAAAATCTTTCTATGGCCTGCAAATTTTTGAGGGGTTTTGCTTAAAAAGACCAGCTAAGGGGCAAAGATTTGCAAACATGTAAAGTGGTAGGAAGTAGGGAGAGGAAATGAGTGAGAAATGTGAGTTCTCTCTACTAGATTGTTATCCTTCCGTCATAGAGCTTTACAGAACAGCGTCTGATCATTAACAGTATGGTATCTTTATGAAGCCTGCAGTATGCATGAATGGCTAACAAGAGTGGTTCCATAGTAACTTGCTGAATCTTAGAATTAAATAATAGAATGAATTACTTTGGAGCCACTGGTGCTAACCATTCAGATACATTGCAGGGTTCATAAGCATAGTGGAAAATTGTCCATTTGGCTCAATAGTGTTTTTGGGAGAAAAGGGCCTTTTATTTTGTTGATTTTATTTAAGCTTTTTTCTCTATTCTGCTGTTTTTTTCAGAGTTTGTGTGGTTTTTGTTTTGTTTTGGTTTTTTTTTACCGATCTTGATTAATTCAGTAATCATTGTTTGTTTCGTGCTATATACTTAGATTTAAGGCTAAGATATGGGAATGAAATTATATTTTAAAATTATCAAGATTGCTTTTCTTAAGGAAGATACTCACCTATGCTTTTCTTATAAATGCCTTGTGAATAGTCTGGCCTCTGTCTTGTTTTCAAAACCCTTTATACTATAAATGGAAATGTATTAAATTCCATTTTGGTTCAATCACATATGTTTGGCCAGCTCAAAGAAATTAGAGCAGGGAAAGACCTAGCCAGTCTTTGTCTTCCTTCATGTTGGGCAGTATATTTTCTGGAGTGTCATCAGGTCTAGTTTTCAATGGACCCAGCTATCAGGCTTTCAGATCTTTTCTTGGAAGATTCTTCTGTAGCTCAATAAATCATACTCTCTGACTTCAGCTGAAGAAATTGCTCCCCAGAGGAACTCTGCTTTATTTGTCTTGGACCTATCCCAAACTAATGGATTACTTGAAGAAATGAAATGTTTGCCTTTTAATGAAGTGAACTTGGTAAAGGTGCAAATCTGCACCCAAATATGACAACCTGAAGGCTTACAACATCCTTTCAGACAGACCATGTTAATTTAGTGTCCTTTCAGGTGTCTGACTGATCAGAATGACTGGTTTTCTGAAGAATACAGAAATAGAATGATTTGCATGTTTAATGTCATGTTTAGAAATGAAGTTAGCTAACTTTGCAGGTGTTAAAAATAGTGACTTTCCTAGTTCTTTTTCTTTGTATAGACTTTTTCTTTAAGCAGTTAACATCATAAAGAACTTTGTCTTGTTCTCCTTTTGATAGAGGCTGTCTTTGGAAGCTGAAGATTTTGGTCTTAGCTCCTTTTATCTCCTTGCTTTTATCACTTTTATGAGCAATATAAGTACTTTGTGGTAAAGATGCCGTCTTTTACATCTTTGAACATTCTTTTTGCACTGACATGGACATCTATTACCATTTATTTATTTATGTTACTACATCTGATTTTTAAAACTCATTTTTCTTGTAATCCTTTTTTTTTATTGTATTTTGTAAAATGTTAGTGTGCCTGGAATGTTTCAAAGTCATCTTTGTCTCTTTATCTAGATGATTTATCATAAACTTTAGGCGGTTGAAAAATTGAGCTTATGACAGTTCTTTGGTTTAGGATTTAGATTGTTAGTTCATTCTAATTTGGAAAGATAAAGCAAAAATTGCTATTTAGAGCATATTTAGAGTATGTATAGCTGAAGAATCCATTTTCAAAGTAAGGCTGTCTTCAGAATACTTAAGTCATTCCACAGTTGAAATAGGCATTGCATGCTGCTGATCTTCTGCTTCTAAAATTCATCTGATGAAGAAAACAGTTCATCTCTTTAATTGGAATTGCATGATGATCTGGTAGTGTAATATAATCACTCTGGTAAAGAAAGCATGAGATCATAGTGGAAAGATTTTGTCTCATCAAGAAACAGCAGGTTCTATTCTTCCTTTCATTTGTAAGAAAGTCATATGCAATATTCATTACAAGAATGGCTGTTCTGTAACTATTGGTGGCCTTACAAAAAAAAGAAAGAAAACCAACAGAAAATTGCATCACATTTGAAGTATGTGTTACCTGATGTCTCTTAGCTGAAATCTCTCACCAAGTTCCTGCCATTGTCCAAGATGAAGACGTAATATTGAGTCACTCTTTTTGATATTAATGGGAAATCACTGGGAAAGTTAATAGAGTTGTATATATTTTGCTTTTACTCTGAGCACTTGGTGAATCTCATCTCTGTTGTCTCAGATCTGTAACTGTCCCATTATCTAGCAGTATTAGAGTTTGTGTAAACTTTCATAGATAGATCTCTTGAGGAGGACTGAAGTAATGCTGCACAGCTATGGTAGGTATATTTTGCACTTGCCTAAGTCTGTACCCATAGAAGGTTCATCATAGTGATCCAGAAGGTGAATGCTCCTTTAAATTCCATTCTCGCTTCTTGATTCTCTTGGCTGTATTTCCAAACAGCAATATTTTCCTTTGCTATATAGCTAACAAAACAAATGATGCTCTCTTCAATTCCACTCTTCATCTCTGTCATACTTACTTTCATTCCCTGCTTTGATTTCTTGCTAGGGTTAGTAGCCTTGACTAAATTTAGGGAATGGCAGAAGATGCTTTTCCATCTGTTTTTTTTAATTCTGAAATTTTAGATGCTGTCTCCTATATTTTCAAGAGTCTACTTATTCTCTTTCCTTTGATTAACAGTGTAACCATGACAGAATTCTGTGAACTCCACAACGGTGAATCAACAGCAAGGCCTGAGATAGCATGGATTTTGCACTCCGAAATGTTAGCATCCAGAGGCACTTTTCTAAAGATTTATTGAGGCCTCAAACTGAGTAGATCATACTGCTGTCTTCGGTCATCTGATAACGGTGACCTGTGTGTCACATATCCAATTTTGACTGTTAACAGCACGGTAAATATGAGACACCACATTCACAGCAGGTGACTAAAGCCCCATTATTCACTCCATTAAATCTGTTTCTGGTGTTTGCAAATTTAGCCCTCATATAACTGGCCAATCCTTCACCAGATCTGTTTTCTTATCTTAAAAACAGGGAATAGTCTTTATCAGGTCGAGTTGATAAAATCATACTGTGGAGTATATCGTATTTCTAAGGTACATCTTTCTACCAGTTAGGGGTGTAGAGGTGCATTCCTCCATCTGGACAGATTTTGCCTCAGGAAATACACCTGGGAAATTTTGCATCTATGTTTCACTAATTGCAACAGGACTGCTGCAGTACAGTACAAAACATATTCTCTCTGTTTATTGACTGGTGTGAAAGACTAGGGTCGCTGGTCTTCCATAAAGAAATGTCCAGAAGGGAAGGATTACAAAGAATAAGGTCTTTCTATGTAGGAAGTCTAGGGCTACTGCATATTCCCACTTGTCTCCCTTGTACCAAGGGGACTACAAAGCACTGTCAACTAGAAACTACTTGAATATGGTTTCAGCATGGTGGCCACATGTCCTAGCTTCTAGGTTCCAGAATTTCCATAATATCCCTCTGATACTGTGCTCTTAAAAGGAAGGAAAAAAGTCCATGGAGAAATCTTCATTTGCTTGGCAGCAATCTGATTCCAGCATGGAAACTGGCATTCCCCACATCTTACCCATTTCTGTTCTTTTTGATTGTGTGCCTGCATATCATTGCAACCCAAACGTACCAATGTATTTATGATAATTTTCATATGTCAAGAAAGTTTCATTTTCTTTAATAGAAATGAATGAAGAACAATACCCCAAAGTAAACTACTTTCTGTGTTAGGCATGATGCAATACATCTCTCCCCATACGCATGGTTTTTTGTATGAGTGTTTTCTAGTTCTCATTCATAAATGTCTGGCTTTCCAAACTATGCTTCTGGCAGATCTTAGCCTAAATATCAATTTATTCACCACTTTCTTTTTTAATACTAACATACTTGGCACAGATATTTTTCCTTTCTTTTTTTTTTTTCCAGTCAACATTTCTGTTTAGTTTATGGCCTCTGAAGAACTTTTTGTAACCCGCTGTCATAATTTTATTAGTTGTGTAGTTGGCACAATTCAGCATAGCCATTCAGCTTACCTTGAGGGAAGCCATACTACTGACATTCGAAAAAGAGTTATAATACTGAGCAGCACAGTTACATTCTAATTGTTAATTTTTCAAAATGAATGGTGGAATGAATGCTTCCAGTTTCAGAATAGATCTACAATGCTTACTAAAAAAGAATCTATGTGTCTGGAAGTTATTAAACTCCTAAGATCATATTTAAATTGAAATCCAGCTAATGAAACAGTAATTATCTCAAAAATGTTCCTGCACTTATCACTTAAGGTATTGGATAATATTTAACATGAGCAGTGTCTGTTTTTTTGGTATCAATAACAATTACATAGCAGAGTGTTTGATTGATATTGTTTGGCTCAGGAAGCATTTAGAAGTATGTAATGAGTTGTCACTGGTAGGGTGGAATGACTGAACTTAAAGAAGTATATTCCACTGAAGACTTTTTTTTTTTTTTCATAGACTGCTTGACAAAAGATAAGCAAATTAGATTTTTATGCATTTGCACACATTTTTATAATTTCCAAAGAATTACAGCAATTTCAATGATATTCTATAACTATTTCAAAAGGTCTGGTTTTACCAATGTGGTTGTTTCTTTACTGCCTTTTATGTGGCTGCTTATTGTCTCCTAGAAACTTGTCATTGTGTTTACTTGTCAAGTGTCACTAGTATACTTCATTAGAAACAAGTTTTTTTGAGTTGTATTTCCAGGACTGCAAAAGCCAGGAAACATTATAGATTGAGACATCTGTAAAAATGTATCTCACAGTGCTATTTACAAGTCAAAGATGTTTCATTGGCTTCACTGGGATTAGGACTAAATCTTAATTACTGAACAGGGAGGGAATAATCAGATATTGCTTACCAGGTTTAAGTCTAAAACAGTGCTGGTTTTGAAAAGTATAAATAGAATCAACTTATTTCTGTAATGCAAATGATACTACTGATGATATCAGAGCACTGCTTACATTATATTACGGGTGGATATAAAGCACAAATATACTTCACAGAGAGGATATTCTTCACCTAAAATGATAAGTGTTTTGTTATTTAGGTGTAGTTCAAAGTTCTCTTAATGTGCAGTATAGTTTTGGTCAATTACTAAACAATGTTACATTCTTTCTACATATTCATCAAATTTCATGACCAATCAAGTTAGATGTGCATGGGTGTGGAAATAATCAAAAGTACAATCAAACAAAAAGTATCCAATTTCTTAAAAAATATATCTTCTTCTTAAGAAAAGCTGTTGGTCGTAGTAGGACTCTGAGGAGTCACAGGAGTAAAGTAACAGAAACTTATGTAAAGGGATATTTAAGTGATTAAAGCCTTTCAATGTTAGCCTCATACTGCCCAAGGAAATCAACTCCTCCATATTTGCTGTGTACCAAAATCATAGGTACAAGAATTGTATCAAAAGGCGTTGCCAGCGAAAACAGTTAAATTGGTAATTTGGTCCCATGGTAGAATATATTTTGGAATATGGAGATCTGTTTTAATCTCATTTATAATTTCTTATAAAATGTCAGTCTCTTTATGATGCTGATGGTATTTATGACTTCTATGAATCCTCAGAGTAATGTGGAAGTGTAATGTACTAATCATCTCAGCAAGCTAATTAAACAAACAGATATTGTCTTCATTTTACAGACAACGATGCTGACTTGTAACAGGAGAGAGGAGATTTCAGAAGTGGCTTGCTCGCATGAGGCACATTAGAATATTTCTTCCTAAACAAGGGAAAGCAGACCCCTGGCCAGCTTCTGCCCACAATTTCACCTTCCTTTGGTTCATTGGGGATGTAAAGAGAATTGGTAGCAGCCATAAGACTGATTTAATTTACAAGACCAACCAGTTCTTGTAACTTAAGCGTGACAGCTGCCCTTCATTCTCAGCTGTGATGAGTAGTGTTTGGTGCACTTAATATCTAGAACAGTATCTTTATGGCACAGCCAAGATTACAGCTCGGGAGTTCCTGGCTCTCTGGATTGTGTTCACAACATTACACAAGTCAATTTTAAACCCATTTTCTCTTGTAAAAGTTTTGTGGGCCAAATTTTCATTTGATACTGGTTATTTTAGTTATTATAAATACAGAGCTATGGAGCAATTTACAGCAGCTGAGGATCTGACCTTTAAATGAAATTATAGTAGTGAAGCATTTGCTCAGGCAGTGTGTACCCCAGGGGTGCCCTGGTTTTGAGAACTTTCCAGCAAACAAGAGGAGGATAACCATGGTCATTTGTGAGTTGTGGCCTCTTTCCTGTATCTGAAATTATTTACCCTGTGTCAGATATTGGCATCTCTCTGCTCTTCTGGTCATCTGAAAAAAACACAGGTAAAGTAGTATAGGTAGAAAGAGGTATTATTTGCAGTTTAAATATTAAATAAATATATGGTTTCAAAAAGATCAGTTGGTGCTCCCAGTAATCCAAATTATAGTTGATTCTTCTGTGCAATCCAATAAAAGAGAGTTTTTTTCCTGGCACTACTACTTGCTTTTTTTATTGCTCTTATATTATGCTTAGAAAGAAATGAAAAACTGTATTTTTCCCCAAAATTAATAACTATATTGAATTGTTCATACTACCTAAATTTTCTTAAGCTTTACTCCTACGTAAAAGTTAAGATGCTTTCCAGTACTGCTGATGTAGTCACCTACCGCTAACATGGGAATGCCTGATATTTTTCCGTTTGCAATGTAGTACACACCAGAAGATTTTATCGAATATGACTATGAGTATGGGGATGCAGATTATAAAGAAACTGATTCTATAACAGAGGGACCCCCACTGTTTGAAGAGACAGTAGCACAAACAGAGGTAACAGAATCTGATCTGTTTGTTGTGTAGTGTCCTGCTGTCCCCTATCACATGGTTTGTCAAGTTGTGTCTTCTGCGTATAAGCTTAATGTTTCCATTTCGCTCATTTCTTTACTCTGTAGCTGTAACACTTGCTTCTACTTAAAGATGGAAGGTCTCACGGCTGACAGCATTCATCTCACATTTGGTTACCCTTCTTTCATTCATGCTTTCTCAATTTTCTTTTCATTATATTTATGTTTTCCCATTCCATCTTTCATAACATTTGCAGAAAAAGAAAGCCATGGTCAAAAAGAAGAGGACAGTGGCCGCTAGCTCAAAGGACAAACCCCAAAAGGCCACAACAAAAAAATCTGAACAATATTCATCCAAGAAGAAGAAAAGTTATCAAGCAGCAACAAAAGCCAAACTAGGGGTAAAGGTAGCCAAGAAACAATCAAGATCTTTCCCAGGCCAAGACTGGAAGATCTCTGATAATAAGAAAAAAATATACCTAACCCCACTAGATGAATACATCTGGCTAATACCATAACCTGAATAAAAGTGATACCTCTTCAATTTTTCCTACAGATTTTTTTTTAATAATGTACTTTTTCTTTAATACCAGGCAAATGTTGTTGATGGATTTCAAGAGTATAGCATCGCTGAAAATTACTATGGGCCCCAGACAGAAGCTCCTTTCAGAACTACTGAAGCAAATGAGGTAATGACTCTTGAGAAAATGATAGGCAAAAAAACTTGCCCACGAAATGTCAATGATTAAAAAAAGCACATACACATTTTAAAAGGGTGAATGTCTGTCTGTGTATAAATACATATCTATAACAGCAGTAAATGTGATTTTATGCTTTCTCAGCCAATATCAGAACCTACTGTTTTCTTGGGCAGAACTCCCATTAATTCTGCAGAGAACTGCCGAGTCTTTAGACTGCAGAGTTCATGATTCTGAAAATCACACAGTGATACATGCTGTGGGAATGCAGGGTTGTTGCATTCAGCGTGGGTATGAATGGAGCTATGTCTAGTATAAACTAGGTTAAATACTGGACATCGTCCTCCTGGTCTAGTAAGAAGTGAAGTCTCTAATTTTGCCTGTAATTCTTAAGATGCAGCATAAAATGAGCCTAACACAAGAAAAAGAATGGCTGCAACCATAGCAGAGTATTGAAGTTGAATCAAAAGCCATAATTTCCCTTTAATAGTTATTCAGCTAAAAAAACCAAATTACTTGCTTTTCATTGAGGTTCTATTCAAATGAAACATTGTATTTTAAACTGTCAAAAAAGAAAAAATTATTATTTTGACTTAAGTTAGAAACCACATTTTTAGAAAGCCACAATCATAAGCCTGAACATTATTTTAAGATTATTACACCTAAGCCGGTGTTGATTAATATGTCTGCATATTAATTAATGCTAGCTTCAGAAAAATGATGGCTGGTTTAAGAAATACTGTTCTCATTTTTCTTTTACATTTTCCTGTCAAAATGAAGATGTGTTGCTTAAAAGATGTACAAAACTTCCCCCCACCTCCACAGCCCAGCTAACACTTGAAAAGGGAAAGAATTTGCATTTGGTTTTTGTTTTTCCTTCTGTGTATCTTGGAAGGTGAATTAAGGTATATTTAAGGTATATTTAAAGTATATTACATACTACTGTAATATGTACTTGTGTTAAATCTCATGTTTAATTTTCACAACTTGATTAACAGAAGCATATTCAAATCACTTTGTTCCTTTGGCAATTATAGGCCAATTGTATAATAGCACAGTTGTAATGAGGTATGTACAAAGTGCTAAATTCTCTCCTTAGTGAGAACCGTTCTTCATAAGGACAAAATTTGGCTTAGAGTTGGTTCAGATCTGCATTTGCTCTAGCTGTAAGGCAAGTCATAGTCCTGTAGTTAATGAAATTAGGCAACTGTTAAATCGGAATCTGGCCTTCTATTTTAATTGCAATATATTTCAGTCTCATGATTAGGTCAAGGTATTTTTAATTCCTCTGGGTGTTGATTAGCTTCTTAATATATTTTTTTAAGATCATACTAGTTCATTTTGTCTGACCATCTGGAATATCCATCTCACATTAGCAATATCTGAAGTTTGATTTCTTTCAAAATTATCTTTTGAGGACACCTCTGTAACAGAATAAAGCAATCCTCTTTTTCTTTCACAAATGGTTTTGTACATCTGAAATATAGCATTCTTTCAAACTGCTTTGGTGCTTTTAGGTTGGTTGCTTGGTTTGACGTTTACATACTTGCAGGTGAAACTTTAGATCGCAGAAATACTAAAATTGATACGAGTTTTGCAGGTGAAATTTGACTCAGACAAAAAAAAAATATATATAAATTGCCATGACAGACATGAACCACGACATTTAGAGTGACAAATAAACTTCAATAACAAGAGGAAAAATGTTTAAACATTTAGCTCAGCATTGGTATTTGTAGACACAAAATAATGAAGAATGCTGAGCTTAATGAAAGGGATGCCTGTATTTCCTCTGCATTGTTACTGTAAAAACGTCTGCATTTATTCACTGCTCACTGCAGTGCATATGTTCATTCATGAATGCTTGTAAGTGTGAAACCAAGCAGGGAAATTTAGCTATATTTGGCAGTAAAGTAACATTAAGCAAGCAGTACACATAGCGTACCGGATGTTTTGAATTCAATATTTTTGGAAATAATAATAAAAAAGGCGTATTGAAAGCATTACTTCTTTGTACTACTTATACAAAGATCTTTTAATTACTCTGAAAGGCTGGAGTTCCATTCCTTCAGACTCTAATTAAAAGACAATATGCTGTAGTTCTACTGTTCTTTCTTCTTTTGACAAGTCATCAGCATATGCTTACATTGCTTTACTAACAATAACCCACGTATTCCTCCTATTCCCAAATCTTTGCTACTGATATGAATAGCAAAATCCTGTTGAAGAAGTATTTGCTGAAGAATACATAACTGGAGAGGATTATGATAAAAAAACTGAGGAAACTGAATATGGAAGCAGAGGAGTAGACCTCAGTGAATCTGATCTGCTGGTAGATGGAGATTTAGGCGAATATGATTTTTATGAATATAAAGAATATGAAGAGAAACCAACTGATACCACTAATGAGGAGTTTGGTCCAGGTGTTCCTGCAGAGACCGATATCACAGAAACAAGCGTAAGTTGATTGGAGGCATAACACAGGTTAATTTACTTTTGAGATTCTTTTATAGTTATACAGTCTCAGAACTATACAGGCCCCGTTCCAGAGCACCTTGTACATATTAGATGTATTCTCACTTTTGATACACTTTGGATCAAGCCCATCTTCTTATCTTAGTAATACTGAACTTTTTATTTTTATTAAATGCAAAGGTTTTGTCTCTTTTGGTGAAGGGAGTAAGGGAGGGTTGGAGATGGGAGGGAAAGGAAAGAAGAGGTGGAATTCCAAAAATAAATGATAAAATGAACAGTTTTCAAAATCTTTCTAAACTAAAGCTAAAGCTGGAAAGAATGTAAGTTCTAATGCAGGTGCAGGTACTATAATTAATATTTTTATACGATTATCCCAATAAGTTGAAATGCATTTACGTGCCTAGAATTCTATGGCTTCTGCTACTTTCTGAGGAGAAAATTAACGAGTGGGAAGGTGAAAGTCTGAACCCTTGCATTAAAATTTCATGAAAATAAGATTAGTCCATGGTGACAGGTTTATGACCTTGCAGGAGTGATTTAACAGCTCAGTATATATAAAGGAAGATAGAATGACATGGTGGATCCTGTGAATCATGCCCTTTCTTGTGTGCTTTATAGATCTCTGTTTTCCTCTGACTTAATCACAGGCTTAACAGCAAGTCTTTAATTTTCCTTTAGTTGTGCCAAGATCCTCATTTACCAGTTTACCAGACTGTGGAAGCTGCAAAGCAAACTAATATGACTAAGACTGGAAGCAAGATTAATTCCCATTTGGATTTTTAATTGGGAAGGCCCTGAATATAATAGGGAAGGAGAATTTTGTTAATAGTATTTGCTTAGTCTTATCTGTTATTTCCTCTTCACAAACTCAAAACTTCAGTTTACAAAAGATCCAAGAAATAACAGCAAATGCTGTAAGGTTGCTTTTCTCTGCCAACCTTGAAACCCATACAGAAGTATTTCATTTATCACTCCATTCTAAACCCTGTTGGGGTCATTGTATTTTTTAATGATCCTTATCTATGCAATGTGATACAAGCTTACTTTTTTCCTTCTGGCCCAGCTAGGGACAATGTGGCAGAATTACACAGAAAAGGTCAGATTATCTGCAAAGCAAAGAGCCCATAAGGCACCATTTGTGCCTGCATTTAAGGCAGTGACTAAGTAGACCATCTCCTGGGGTAAATTTCAACTTAAAATGCCTTGCTACAAAAGTGAAGAAGCCAGGAAGCTTGAATTAGAACCCAAGCTCTGATCTGTGCCAGCTTTAATACAATTCTCATCTGTTGAACCGGAGATATTGTACCCTTTGCCTTATATAGGTGTTTAGTGAAGTATTACCTTTGATAAAAAAGGCAAGTTGAAAAGAACTCAAGACCTGGAAACTTTCAAAAAAGGAGCAATATTTCCAAAGATGGAGACCTCATGTAATTTATTACAACCAATTTTCATTAATATAGTAAAACGTAATTACCTCTTGCTATTTGATTTTTATGAACTATTGCATCACTGCTAGTGAGATCTGTGACTTTATAAATCAATACAAAATGCACAAGCCATGAATCTACATGTTTTTTCTTTCAAAAAATATTTCATGTTTAAAATACTGTAACATTATCCTTAGCATTTCAAAATCTCCAGCTATTTTAGTGTAAATGTGGAACCATTCTGCTGAAATAATATATCTTGTGGATATGTTAGCAATCAAGAGAGTTACTTCTAAAGGAAAATATATATCTCATTGTTTGAAAAAAAAAACAAAACCCACAACTATTTCTTTTACTTTATTTGAAACTTGAATCTTTCTTTCTTCTGTTATTGACCTGATGTTTTAGGTACTTCTGTTATCTTAATCCTGAACCCAAAAATTCCAATAGAGCAGATTCTAAGAGAAATTTGCAGTTGGTGCTAATTGATGCTAATTCATGTAGTTAGGAAGCATATCTGCCTATCCATAAAATATTAATATTTACAATACCACTTAACCCCTTTCCCATTTATGCTGTGAAGTCACAGACTCTTTTAGTCCAATTATTATTTAGTCTAATTAGTCTTTTGGACTAATTTACATGTTGTAGATGTCTAATGAATTAAATCAGGAGCTTGAAGGCTATTGTCCATATGGGACCAAGGGATCTTTCTTTTCAGCTTTCTTTAGTCTTCCTTAACTCAGAAAGCCATGAAGAATTGTTGTTAATTGCCAAGAATATGTCCATTCAAATAAGAAATGAAAATAGCTTTGTGACTTGCACACAGAAGTTTTAGATTCTAAGTCCAAAAGTCCTAAAGACTATGGGAGGCAAACTTGCATCTCACTGGAAAACTACAAGTTGACAATATCCAATAACTTGAAAAGTATTGCATGCAGGTTTTGTATTTTATATTTCTCATGTATTAAATATTTTTTTATTTATATGGTTTGTGCCTCTGATGGTATTTCACAGCGCAGATCAATTCCAGCTTTAGCTTTCAGTTACATTTGCTGAAGTACTTTATTGTACCAGATCCTTAGACCTTCCACTTATTTTCATTTTTGGGGCTGTTTTTACTGGCCAGGTGACTGGACATGGGACTTATGGAGAAAAAGGCCAAAAAGGAGAACCAGCTGTGATTGAACCTGTAAGTACAGATGTGGGTGAGTTTTTCTTTAGCATTATGTAACGTATGTATACTGTTGATATATCATTTCCTGAACCATGTTGTTCGTGATAGGATGACAGTAACCTTATCCATGATCTTTGAAACAATCACCTGCAGCATGAATGGTAAAAAGTGCTAACTGAGAGTAGCCTCTTCATGCTTCTCTTTGGTTACACAAAGGACTAACAACATGTTCCTGAAAACAAGGAGAATCTTTTTGTGCAGAGGAAAACAGAACATAGATCTGCTCTTGAAGCCATTTAGTAACTACAGCTTGGACAGACCTATAGCTTCCAGCTTATGCACAGGTAACACTGTAACTATAGGTTTCAGCAAGAGCAAGGAAGTTGCTCTGAAAGGTTAAATAAATGCTTGTATGGTTAAATGTGCTGGTGCAATCAAACTGCTAGAAGTTCAATTAAATAATTTCTTCAGAGGTTGCAAGTTGGTCATCCCCACAGTAATGGATCAGTAGCTTACAGAATTTTTCTCATCTTTAAATTGTAGTATAGTAACTGGCTTTTACAGTAGGACAAAGTTATACTGTAGCATCATGTTTGATGGTTGCAACTTAAAATGTAAATGAATTTAAAAAAAACAAAAAAAGACACATATTATACAAAAAGTAATCATAATATCTAGTAGAAGTTGAAAGCCAGTGTGGTTTACTCTTCCAGAATTTTTAAGGACTGCTTTCCAATATCCCTTTGACACAGATAGAAATTAAAGTTTAGTCTGTTTTTTGTTTCATAGAAAATTAGGTACAGAAATATCAAAGGAAAACATTAGCTTAAGCTGAAGCCTGATCAAATACTGTAATATGTCACTGTTACCTAAATATCAAAAGTCTTGATCCTGTGATCCAAAAGCACCCTATTCCTATCTCAGAATTACCATTTGGTTAAGTTACTGATCACCAAAGTTAATGAACGTTAAGAGTCAAGATTATAACTTCTCAGTCATGATCTGTGAAGAAGCTCAGAGTGTGTTAGCTCATAACATGCATGGCTTTTCTAACCACTGCAAGATAAATTTAGTTTACCTCCATAATACTAAAAAGGTATCCAGTGCCAATCTCCAGCATTGTTGAAGCTCACCAGAGCTGCCTTCAAGCTTGGTTGTCTAGTCCTCCTTCCTATGGAAAGCCAAGTACAAGAGAGGTCATGTATTCGGAGGTTGTACCATGACCTGGAATTTGAACTAGCATCTGCACTCAGAGTAAAAAAAAAAAAAAAAAAAAAAAAGAATAAGTGGTGCCTTTTGGCCCACAAACAAAAAAAAGGCAAAGGTATTCACTTCAAATTCTTTAACAG
>JAAGNO010013661.1:42065-96578 GCA_033439905.1 Ceryle rudis | reverse complement strand
TCCTGTCCAATGATAAGCTTTTATCTTCATGGAGTTCTAAATCTTCCATGAGAACTTATTTTTTTCCCCCCCCCCCCCCAATTATTTAGCTTTAGTTATTAATGGAATGCAGTCTCAGTCCTCTATGTGTCTTAGGGTTCTGATTTCTTACTATATGATGAACAGTGCTGCCTCTAGAAAGTCAGTAAGGTTTTCCTGGGCATTGTGGTGACACCCTCGTTGAAGATCATTCTTATGACACAGGTACATTTGATCAGAAACCTAGAGAAATTCCTGACTCTTTGGAATGGTTCCTGCTGAAGAGAATTATGCCACAGCTCAAGAGCAAGTGATAGATTAGCAGAAGGTGGAGCAGATGCAATGGAAGGAAAATGGACAGCTGTCTGGCAGTAATAGGAGCAGGAGTTGGTTTTCCTCTCTCTGGTGTCTAGAAAAGATAATGGGAATACACAGCTTTGCCAAGAATATGTTGTTTGCACAGTGTATATACACTCACCTGATCCACCTGAAAGCAAGCTTGTGAACTCACCTGACTGAAAAGAACAGAAAAAAGATTGAAGTGTTTTTGTATTGTGCCTGTAAAACCGACAAAAAGCATAATAGAAAATTAGTAAATTACAAATGAGGGAATATCAATGTCTTTAAAATTTAAAGGAGATTTTTGTATTGCTAGCTATGTCTCTTGCATTCCTTAGTTTGGGTATGAACATACACCTGATACAACGACTACACAGATTACCTTTATTTTTACGCTGTCCTTTTTCTGTGAAGGTATTAAAATCATCAGTGACAGAACTGACATGAATTTGATGTATTTATGAGACATGAAGTACAGAAACCCATTTATGCTACAGTGAGATATGTACAGAAAAGTACTCAATCATCTAATTAAAATCATCTGCTAAAGGTAGAGAAGTTATAGTAAAGACTAGGTGGAACGTTACTCAGCACTTTGGCTGTAGGGTAACAGAGTGAGAGATGGTTTCTTTGTTTCAAGAAAATTTAGATGATTCAAATTGTACCTGCCTGGAAAGTTTATATTTTTAAACAAGAAGCTGTTTTGAAAGGAAAAATGAATCTTTAAAAAAATTATTAAAAGAAAATTTTGCAAGTGTGTAAATACTGAAAACGGAGCTAACTTTTACAAATGGTCATTTCCCTGATTAGTTTTGGTTTAAAAGAAAATATCAAAATATTAAAACATATTTGTCAAAAAAATACTGACAAGATTATCTTTTAGGATGAGATGTTGCATTTTTGGAAAATTCCTTCTTGATTTAGATGTACAAGAAATATTTATAGTTTCAGAAATTGTTTCTTCTGTTGGAACTGATGCCTTATTTCTTTATCAAATTATGTGATGCAACCCAACAGCATCATTATCTAGTAGATGTTGTTCTTAAAACTGATTGTAATAGATTTGTAGCCAATGACTTGAAAACTTCTTTATGGTAAGAACAGTATTAACACAGTTTATCCTATATTAGGCCTCAGCTTAAATGTTGGGGCATTTAAATGCTTTTGTCTTCTTCAGATGGAAATGTTTGTATTCAATAATACTTGTACAGCTTTGCTAATCTTTCACCGAAAAAATTATCTCACTGGAAGGTCATACTTAATTTACTAAAGCTGATGAAGGCAACTAATTCAAAAATAAAAGGAGAGCTTAACTGCATTGTTTATTATCAATATTATTCAATTCCATTGAGTGGTATTTTGCTTATTTTTGTTATTCAAGTAGTTTAGTAGGCTTTTTCCTTTAGGTAAAATTCAGCAATATGTGATCTATAGTATTAGTTACCTTAGTAGACCTCATATTATTTAAGTTATGATGAAAATACTTGATCTGAATGGATGGAGTCATGTGGAGTATCAGTAGTTCCTATTCTTACTTGGCAAGGGCCATTTATTGTTATTTATTTGCATTAGATTTATAAATATCTGGCAGAGAAACTGAAATTTCAGGATAAGGTAATTGCTCTGAAACTGATCTCCAGAGCTATGGCTGATGTCATTTTACAATGACAGTATCCAACTCTTTTGGCTCTACTCTAAGCTCCCTTAAAGCACTCATTGGCAGTTCATCCTCCATCATTAAAATGGCAAAAGGTATATAAATAAAATTGGTGGAAAAAGGTGGAGATCTGAATTTATATCATGGTATATTCTGGCAGGGTGACACTCAACTTTAAGAATTCTGACTAATAGGTGTGGGATAACTTCCCAGCTTGCCATGTGTCAGGAATGTAGGCTAATTTAGTGCTCTTTGGGAGAAAGGTTGAGATATTTGCAACCATGGGGTTCTTGTGTGATCTCTGGGAGTGGAGAGCCACTGAGCTGGCATGCTGAATGACTGAAGGAGGTACTCTAGTGAATAAAAGATGGTCCTGATTCAGCTAAAACAACATAAAGCAAGCAGCTTTGACACATATGAAGGCTATGGTGTCTAAGTGAAGGCTTTTGCCTAGTAAGTATCAAAATGAATATTGAAGTGTACATCCCTAAATACGGTAATGAGCCTAAGGGAGTACATGTGTTACTCAACTCTCCACCCAAATCAAGCCAGATGTCACCGAGAAGTCAGGAATAAATGGGATCAGGAATAAATGGGACTAGGATATAAAGAACCACAAGGGGGATATCCCTTGAGGCAGGGGATAAGACTGAAGGTCTAGCAGTCCTTCCTCTTCCTTCACCCAGGATGCCTTCTTGGTAAGAATTGCACCTTCAATATATGGCATACCATTTGCTGGCATTACTATTATATATTAGTACTATTACAAAAGCTTGCGCCTCCGACTTTGTAGGATGTTACCCAGGAATTATCACTTTGGCAGTTAGTGCATTTGTCAGTAGCAATTCTGAATCCGTTGTATCTGTTGCTTTAATAAATCAAACTCTTAACTTTGTGAAAATGCCTCTTTGCAAGTCCTTAGCAGGGCTCTGAAACAGGTAAATGTTGACTTTGCCAAACTGCTTCGATGAAAGTCCATGGGGCTCTGGCAGGCAAATGTATAGCAACAATAGGTACTATGCCAACATAGGTACTATGATATAAGAATTGTGGAGGAAGGGACTAAACAGGGACTTCCATAACTCATATCAAGATTAGATGAAGAGCATTCCTTCCCACTTTAAAAGTCTGGGATGAAATTTCAATACTTTGGATCTTGTGTGGATGGCCTATCCTGCCACAGATCAGATTTTATATACCTTATCTTCTTCATATAAAAAGCAGTCATCAAAATCTCCCTGGTCTATTAATTACCACATGAAATACAACTCCCCATGCTGTATTACCCAAATTTTCCTGTCATTAAGCTTAGTCTAAACTTAAATTCACTAGGAGTGCCTATGGATTTATAACAGTTTAAATGAGACCATAATTTGGTTTATTAACTTTGTATAGGTGACTCTAAGATACTTTTCTGAGTCAAAAATTCTGAATTAAATTTCAGCATTGGCCAACTTTTTTAAAAAACTTATTGAAATATTTTTAACACATAGTATGCAAATTAGTATTTTTATAAACCATTTGTTCTTTTTCAGAAGTAACAACTTAGACTTTTGCCTCTGGAAAGGAAGTACTGAGAAATAAAAACGTCTTATCTTTCATGTTTCTCCTCATCATAAAAAGACACAAGCCAACACTATATTCTGAGTTTACAGGTGTGGAGATGAAATTGTCCAGTAAACTACTTTTAAGAGGGAACACAAATGGTGGGACACATTATTGTAAAACAAACAAAAAAATCAGTACAGCAAGGCAGTACACAAAATGATCAAAGGCAAGATTTTACTTAGAGATACATGTGGTAGAGGATTATATTTATCCTTTAACATTTTAATAGCGTAGTGTACATGTATTGAACTAATACACAATACTAGTGAATTGAGCACGTTACGTTTTTGGTGGATTAAACCATTGTTTCACTACTTATTCTAGGGGTTTTTTTGAGGGATGGAATGGAAAAACACATCCTATTGATAAAGCTCAGCAGATCATTTTTTTCTTTTCCCTTTTTAGCTCCTGGAAGAGTCTGGAGATTCAATCTATTTTTATCCTTTAAAAAATAAAAAGCAGCCACAGCAGAGGATGCGTTTTCACATTTCACATCATCACCAAGAAATACAGAGCCCTGACAACCAAGATAAATGAACAGCAAACCCAAAAGCAGTGGAGAAGGGTCAAATTCATTTGACTTATGGGCTATTGTAGCTAACGGTGGGTCACACAATCTTTTCTTTTGTTTCGGAAGCTACCAGCTGGAAACTATATAGGATAAATATTTCTCTTATTTTAAAACAAAGAGAAAGATAACTCAGAAACTAAAGGTTGCTGTGACAGAAACTTGCATCTATTACTGACACTTTATTAGTTACTTAACAAGCTTGATTAATTTTCTTAATTTCACAGGTTCAGGAGGAGTGGCAGATAGTTGGTACTTCTTGTTTTCTTGGCCTCAAACCATTACTTCATTTACATCAAGTCCTGATTTTCTTAGCTGAAGAGGAAACTCATCACATTTTATTTAATCTAGAGACCCACTAACAGAAGAAAGACTGGGTATAGGGGTCCCAGGACTTGGTCTTCTGTGTTCTTAGCTGTGTTGAAGATGAGAATACTTATGTTACAGACTGTTGCTCCTTTCCTCTCGTATATCACTTATCTCTCCTCTCTCGTGTTTTGCAGGATATAACAGTGCAAACAGTTTCATTTTGACATTGTTACTGTGTTTAGGAAAAGTATTCTCTCCTCCTCTCTTTCCCCTTCCCAAATGAGGATGTATATTTTCTTGATTATGCAGAAAGTTGACAGTTGTCATATAATGGGAAACAGGAAGCTGTAGTCTAAGTGATTATGTCAATTTGCTGCATCAGCTAGTCGGGAATATGATCATGAAGTCTTGGTCTCAGAATAGAAAAGATCAGAGAAGGAAAAAGCTGCTGTTAGACAAGTGGGATAAATTAGTATGGAAGATTAGTCAGTGATTAATATGTTTCAAGGGTTGGCTTATATTGCTATAATTATAGATATATACTTATGTCCCCTTCCTGGCTTGTCTCTATTTATGTACAATAATAAGATGGAAGGCAATGGAGAGAGAAACTGGGGTTTGTCAGAATGCTGATTGTGCAATCAAGCTTAACACATGGAGAAGTTTCAAACATCACCAAAAAAAGGAGGAAAGGAGGAAGGGAGCAATGTAAAAAAAAAAAAAAAAAAAAAATTTTTATCAGCAGTTAATGTCTCCACCATGTTCTTTAAGGGCTATCATATCTCCAGATATTCTTCCGTCTGAATGAAGAAATGCAATTTCAGCAGTAATAGTTTTCTCCTGACTAGGAGAAATGCTACTTTCTGGCATTACTAATATATGTTATCTTCACTGTTTATATCCTCAGCATTAACATATAGTAGTGGGACAACCTGTATTTAGGTTAATGGAAATAAATGCTTTAATATAACTTGAAGGGGTCCACTTTTTCACACCAAATTTTCTTCATCTTCCTGGGCAGTGATCCAGTTCATGGAAATCATCTGGCTGCAAACTGCTGGTTAGTTTTCATATTGATTTGTCTTCAGCAACATTCATTTGGCTCATTAGACAACTGCACAAGCATTGTTGTAACACACATGAACTGGTGGGAAAGAGCCACTGAAAGAAGGCAGGAACCAGTTCATTAATTGGCATTACAAGCTTACATTAGGCTAAGGTGACCATGACTCATGGTGAATGAGTACACCTCTGCAAGAACTCAATGCTAATCCAAAACTCTAGTGATCTAGGAAAGATATACTGCAAAAATGACAATGGGTTAGAATGATGATAGATAACTGCTGTATAACAAACATTAGTAATTTCAATGGGAAGTATAAATATTTTAGCTCTCTCACTGAAATTCCCCAGGACAAAGGACAAAGGAAAAAGGACTGTTCAGTGAGGTAATGACATCTCTGCAAAATGAGTCAGATTGAGGAAAGTTAGATATGAGGCTGGAATAAAAAAAAATAGTAATAAAAAAGAATATACATATTATTGCCAACACTGTACTAATTTTTCCTGTGAGTGTTGAAGTGAATACTGCCTTTAATAGAGATTATTTAATTTCAGAAAGACCACAACAGAAATAAATCATTTCACATACTGAACAATATCTGTAATCAACTAAGTAGATGCAAACTACCCTTCTCTTTACCTCTTCCTGTACTTTCACTTTAGCAGGGTGAATACATTGGTAATTCAATTTTGGACATTGTTATAAAGGCGATCTTATTTCCATTTCACTGAGATCATCTTTCAGACAAATGAATAGACAAAGTTGTGAATATTCTTCTAGTACTGCAGAATAGCTAACTGCAGTATTTCTTTTACCTGAATCATAGTTTTACCTGAATCATAGACTCATAAAAATAATTTTGGTTGTCAGAGATATGTGAGAGGTGAGAGTCATTCAGTCCACTCACCAGCTCAAAGCAGGACTAATCAGATGACTTTTCTAAGTGCTGTGTTCAGTCATGTTTGGAATATATCCCTAAGGGTGGAGATTACACAACCTCTCTGGGAAATCTACTCCAGTAATTAGGATTTTTTTCTTAACAGTTGCCTGGACTTTCCTCTGGTAGAAATTGTATCCATAGTCTCTTGTCAAACCACCATGAACCTTCAAGAAGAGCCTGTATCCATCTTCTCAATATTCTCACACCAGACAGCTGTAGACACTAACCAAATCTCTTTTCATTTGCTCCTCTTAAGGCTGAAGAATGCCAACTATCTCAGACTCTCCTTATATGCTATATTTTTCAATGCTTTAATCATCTTGGTGGTACTTTGCTGGACTCACTCCTCAGTATATCAATATGTTCTACCGAGAAGGCCCAAACTGGACTAAGTAGGCCAAATAAAGAGTAATGATCTCCAGATTACTATGTATGTTCAGTGGTGTTCTCCAAATGAGTTATTTCCACGTAAGAGATTTTAGTATCACTGTGGGAATTCTCTGAAATACATTCAAACAGACTGACAAATTTTGTCAACAAAATCAAAACCAAAATAAAAAACTAAGCCAGGAAACATTATTATGCCATGACATTACTAATTAGAGTGCACCCATATACTGAACCTTCCACTCAGGTCTCATCATTCCCATTTCAAGGTCATGATGAAACGTTAAAAACAAAGACATCAGGGATTATCAGGTGTATATAAGAAATGTGTTTCAATTCTATAAATCCATGGCATCTGGGGCTTATATAAATAGAATTTTTATTTATTCTGGCTGTATAAATTCTATATGTTTTGTGTGCAAAACTGTATATTTGCAACCATCTCATTTCCTAGGCATGCAAGTTGTCCTGCAGACACATACATTTTGTTTTGGTTTGGTTTTTTTGTTGATGATTTTTTTATTGTTGTTGGTTGTTTTTGTTTTGGTTTTTTTTGCTCTAGGTGCAAAAACTTAACAGGAACCTGTACTCTAACATTAGGTTTGCTATTGTTTCCTATTCTGATACTGCTAGGCTACTTTGACCTGGGTGCATGGTAATGACATAAATTTATTGATGTGGCCAAGCTTTTGAGAATTATTTCCATCTCTTTATTTGTTGTTTCCTTGTTGCATGATAATGAATGGCAGTACAAAAGAGTGAGACAGGACATACTTATTCACACTTGCTGTCACCAGGTGCTGTAACTCACTTTAAAATCACTGTTTTGAGATCTGCAGGCATTCACCTTCTTTCTGACAGTTTCGTTTAATTTCTTTTCTACCTTTTATAAATAGTCTGTCATGGATGCTTGAGTTAAATTTATGTAGAGAAATACTAAAATGAGTATATCCTCTTCCATACAGTTTGACTTTTCTACAGCTGGTGAAAAGCTGGTTGGGTCTGGAATAAATCATTTTCATGTATTTCAAAGCTTCACAAGATTTTGACATCTGTGGTGAAAGAAGTATAAAAATTAAGCAAACCAAAACAAACTTAAACCCCAGCTGCAAAATTTTAGATCGTCCTTTTTCTTTAGAGTGCCAAATTTTCTACCTCAAAGTCCAATTAGAGTTCATTTTCTATCCAGTCCTGCAGCTGTGAGAAGTTGAATGAATTTGCCAAACAGCTAATGAAGATTTTCGCTGAAATAAATGTTGTTTAAACAGACACAGTTCAATGACTCTATATGCTGTTGCAAAGATAGGTTTGGGTTCCAGCTTTTTAGATGTTTAGTAGTCAGTTATTCTAGAGATCTCTTCTAGGTGTCTGAAAAGGTTGGTTGGCTCAGGAAGGAGTGACATTTTTGAGGGGCTGCATGGTTTTTCTAATGGGATTTTAACTCCTACAGAAAGTCCCTATGAGACCAGATGAAAGGCAGAAATTATGGGATTAGTGGTATGTGAAATGAGTCCTAGAAAAGGGATGAGAGCACAGAAGGAACATTACCTGAAGAGGCATTTCCCTTTAATTTTAGTCAGACTGAAAGGAACCAGCCACCTAGATACTGTAAGTTTTCATATATCCACTGCAAAGTAAATTACATAAAACACCTATATGTGTATGTAATTAGGAGAGAAGTGGGAGTAGCTGTGAGGCACAAAGGGTTTATATTTTCTGTGCTTCATACAGTCCTTGCAGAAGAGCAAAGGAAGATTTTCTGTTGCCTTCACATTTGATAAAATGTTCTGGTTTGATTCATAGTTATAAATATACAACCGAGAAAATGTGTGGCCAATAATTGTAGATCTTTTCCTGATGTATTTGCACTACTATGGATATAGAAACTACTAACTTGTCATACAAAAAGAAATGTAAGTTTAGTGAGAACACATCTATATTCCAGCTATTTTCACATCATTTTAATATAGGATCACTGTACCTGATGATTTTTTATGGCTGAAATCAGTGATGGCGAGACCAGACAGCAATAAAATTAAGTTGGTCATTTCTGAAACGGCATGCAATCTAAAATACTCCAAGGGAAAATATCAGTTTAGAAAGTCTAGTCAGGAACAAGTTTGTAGTGACAGAGTTGGAGAAACAGAGAACTACTCCTTTAAAAGGAGTTAACACCCTTGAGAAAACAATAGGATGTGTACTCTAATAAAGATGCTCTTATTTGTGTGTGTTTTAGGAACTGTTAGGTTTTTTGGCATTCTTCATCCTTTCTTCGTTTCTTTTGTTTATGTTTGTGCTGAATTTTACTTTTGAAGGTAATGCATCATATTCTGTGTATTGCAACATATCATGAGGCCAGGAATAAAGAAAGGAAAGGGAGAAGCATTAGCTGAACTCATTGATGGTAATATGTATCTTCTGTTCATATTTTTGTACATTTTAAGTTCCTGTGTCCCTATTTGAAAATGTATTGGTCTGATCTTGGACAAACTGCTCTAAGCCTGCATTAGATAGGAAACCTATTTAGAAATCTCATTTTCTGTAAGCACAAGCCAATAAGCTGAATGCCTGATGAATTTTAATCACAGAAATAAAACCTGAGAGACTCAGTGTGACCTCTGATCTGATGAATGGCAGCTTAGTTGAAATCAGTGTTGATTCTACAAGTTCACTTGCATAAAATTCACCTGCTCTTTTTCAAAGTAAAAACATAATGCATTATTGATTTAGTGACTGACTTTTTTTAAGAGTCCATTTTGTGAAATTCCAAGTCTGTCTACAATGATCCTGTGGCATCCTCCCATGAAAATATTCTTCAGGTAGTTCTATTTCTATTCTAAGGTTTTATGTGAACGTCACTAAGTTCATTAGCTGCTCACAATAGTAGCACAATCTTCACTAGCACATTGAACATTCATAAACCAGAACCTACTCTAAAAGAAGAAAAAAAAAGAATACCGTGTCAATGAGTAATGTACATGAAGTAGTATACCCATTTAAAAAAAAATCTAAATGTTTATTAACTCAGAGGAAAAACTATTGGAAGAAAAAAATAGATTGCAAAAGATATTATAAAACTGTAAGATACTTCCCAGAAATGCATTAATCTCATCTTGTTACTCCAGAATCTTTCCCTATCTGCTGCAGGCAACAGTACAAAATGGTTGATAGCTACAGTTTGAGATATAGACTGACACTTTCTTCTGCAGCAGTCATGAGTGAGTTATTCCAATCTGTGCTAGCACAGCTGGAAAATTTACCTTCACACGGCTGGAATTCCATTTCAGTCTGTCATGATACACTACACTGCGTCTGTTTCTTCATGAGCTATGGCATTGGTGCAATGTGTTCTCTAAGGTTTCTGCCATCACAAATACAGTCACTAAAGCCATCTATTAAAAATAACTGGAGATTGAAATGCTTTGATATCAAAAAATAAATTCTTTTGTAAAGACCCAGATCTCTCAGTGTTAGAAAATCTTACATAATAGCTACAGTTTTATTTATTTTTTCTTTTAAGTTTTTAAAAAGATCTTTTTGGAGGTAATTTATATTGTTCCTGGGACAGAAGTATTTTAAGATTCTCTTTCTTAGTACTTACCAGGAGGTGGGTTTTTTTATTATTCTTTCAAGAAGTCAGCAACGAAATAACAGTGAAGCCTGGAGACTGGGCCAAGCTCAAGGTCAATATGCAAGTTAAGCTTCCACTAATTACCTTAGCTTCTGAATATGATACATAATTTCATCTAGACACTGTCATTTCTGAAGTCCATACAGAATTGCTATCAAGAATGTGATTTGAAGTGGTAGTTTTCTTTTATTTCCTTAGTGCAAAAGTTTAAAATGTTAGAATTTTAAGTAAAGCTGTCATCATTATTGCTAGTGATACTCAAGCATCACAAAACTATTCTTTCATTTTACCCCTCTGTTATTTAAATGCTAAGCATTACTGAACCTGTAACCTCCGTCTCACTTCCTCTCCCAGTTCACTTCTGATTTTTTTTTCTGGAGTTACCTGTGACTCATGCTGTGAAACATATGTTCTATAGTAAATCATACGTGTTCACAGCAGAGCTGAGGGAAAGACACAGCTTGCATCTCATGTGCCTTGAGCTTTTGTATTCTGTGGTCAATATCAGTGTGTTGCTCACAGTGCTGCCTTTGTAACATCAGTACAAGCAGGAAGCATAGAAAGGAGCATAAGAAAGATCAGGGCCACTTGCTTACAGTTAGTAAAACTAGCGTGACACGAGCAATAATGTGACTGAAGTAAAACCTAAAATATTAGCTCTTTTACCTTACCTTTTTAATGGTGATCCTTTTTAGTGTACGTAACAGATTGCAGACGTGCTAACATTTCTTATGTATTTATTGAGTTTTTCTTCTTTAAATGGCTAGCCATACATTGCTTTTGTTCAATATGAACTGAACTGTGGGTGTTAAAATGTTATTTACAATGTCCTTCCATGTGCATCAAAGAGTGAGACACACCATGGTGAGCACAAAGAAATAAGCTTTTACTTGTGTAGGCAGGTTGTGGTAACTACTGTAGAATTGCTTGAGTTTATAAATAGGAAAATGTATTATCCTGCTGTGGAAAATGCAACCATATTCAATAGCAGAACTATCCTCCACATTTTTCAGAGGTTAGAAAGCCAAGGATGGTGACCAGCTCTACAGTAGGAAGTCTGTTTTTTCACAGTTTCCCTCAAAGTTATTTAAAATGAAGAAATTTTTTTTATTTTTTTTTTTTTACATATTGAGTCCACACAACATTCAGAGCACTCAAAACAATTTAGCAGTGACTCACTGGGTTTTGCTGTAATAAAACAATATTCTTTCAAAAATAGTTTTATAATTAAAGTCATAGGTCCAGTGCTGTGGAATACTGACTTCAAAGGCTTCAGTACCACTCAACAGAGTGATATTTTAGTGGAATTTTTGGGGCAGTGCTAGAGGATACATTTAAAAATCATGAGACACTGAATACGGAACTTACTGTATTTTAGGCACCTAAAAGATAGACTTGTAATCTGTGTAATTGTCTTCATTAGAGCTATGGGAAGAGAGAACACCTCCAGAGAACAATCCCTCCTGTCTCCATTTTTAGTGATTTTTTTCCCATTCAAAAATCTGTGGAAGTAGCTCTCCTTCTTAGTTGTTTCTCTGTTGTCTACATAGACATCCTAGGCCACAAGCTTAGTCTAGACAATTAAATTGTAGATAGATGAGGCTTGAGAATGTTTCAAATCATATGTTCTTTAAAAGCCAATATACTTAAACTGTGGTTTACCCTTCTAGGAATTGATCCATAAAGACTCTCTTATGGAAAATTTATCTTCTGAGGGCGTATATTATAGTGCCTTCCTAGACAACAGATTGCTATTTGTTTAGCATCATATCTAGTACTTGTCCAGAGCTAATACTGATGGACAAATGTAGTTGTCCTTTAGATATGGTTGTCAGTATATAATTCTGTACTTCTTTTTGAGTACTGAGGTTTCTGTGTACTGAGGTTTAAAACCCCTCTGCTGCTTTGTCAGGAATATTTTACACAAAGTGGCAAATCAATTTGTCTACAGTTAAGTATGTCAATTGCTAGACATTATTTAGTGACGAAAAGACCTGTTAGAGTGTAGTACAGCGGAAAGGGACCTGGGTGTCCTTGTGGACAGCAGGATGACTATGCGCCAGCAATGTGCCCTTGTGGCCAAGAAGGCCGATGGCATCCTGGGGTGTATTAGAAGGGGTGTGGTTAGTAGGTCGAGAGAGGTTCTTCTCCCCCTTTACTGTGCCCTGGTGTGCCCGCATCTGGAATATTGTGTCAAATTCTGGGCCCCTAAATTCAAGAAGGACAGGGAATTGCTCAAAAGAGTCCAGTGCAGAGCTACAAAGATGATTAAGAGAGTGGAGCATCTCCCTTATGATGAAAGGCTGAGGGAGATGGGTCTCTTTCACTGGGATAAGAGGAGATTGAGGGGTGACCTCAACAGAGGGCTAGTGTCAGGAGGATGGAGCCAGGTTCTTCTCAGCAATGTCCAATGAGAGGACAAGGTACAATGGGTACAAACTGGAGCACAGGAATTTCCAAAGAAATTTAAGGAAAAACTTTTTCATGGTGAGGGTGATGGAGCAGTGGAGCAGCTTGCCCAGAGGGGTTGTGGAGTCTCCTCTGAAGACATTTAAAACCCGCCTGTACGTGTTCCTGTGTGACCTGCTCTAATTGGTCCTGCTCTGGCAGGGGGGTTGGACTAGATGATCTTTTGAGGTCCCTTCCAACCCTTAACATTCTGTGATTCTGTGAATTCACCTCAGGGACATCTGCACCCAGTGGGGCGAGTTTATGCCTTTTGGAAGAAGTATTTTAAAAATTATCTATTAATTGTCAAATTTCTGAATTACAGAAAGCTTTATGCACAGTTTTCATTATTAGTAGAACCCCTGAAAAAAATTATATAGAAATAAGGACATGATGGAAGCAAAAATAAACTTTAAGGACTTGAAGATGTGCTGATGAAAAGCACTGTAGAAGAGATTGGTACTTTATTATTAATGTAACAAATTGTTCAGTTTACTATATGAAAGATTCACTACAAAGAATGAAAATACAGATCTAGTTCTGTTTACAGGTACAGGTGAAGATGGCTGTCTTTGATTTCAAATGAAGTCATGTACACATGCATATGGACAGAATTTAAACCTAAATTATTAATTTTTATAAAATGGTCTTACTGTACAGAAACAATTTGTTATCTACTATGGCAAGTGCCATCTGGTACTGACGTGCTCATCCCCTTCTCTCTGTGAAAGCTGTAAAAACTACGGCCAGCAAGTGTCCCCAAGAACAAGGCCATACCATCCAAGCATTTGAGGGAAAGTTCACAAAACAGACAAAAGAAAAAGGCATACTCTTCCAGATGTGTCTCAGCACCAAAAACTTGTGAGCTGCCTACAGGAGCTGGTATTTCTCCACTGAATGTGTAGGTGGCTTCTGTCTTCTAATTGAAGCCCCTCTTTACACCTGTTAAACTTTCAAAGGAAGATTTTAAAGTGTATGGACAATATTCATAAGTGCAGTGCACCCTTGAGTATGGTGGTATATGCAATTGGTCACAGATCTCAGGCCATTGGATCACTCAGCAACAAAGGTGGGGGTGATGAAATTTCATCTGTATGAGTTCTCTAAGTCTTCTACTTGACCTGTTTTCATTATTGCTGAATGAGGAATGTCTGGCCTGAGTCACACTGTTCTGTTCAGAATATGCTTGGGAAACAATCAGTTCAGTAATAAGCATGCTGCTTCCAACTTGGAAAATCAGAGAAGGCACTGCAAATGTTTCCATGCTTTTCACTCCCTTTCTGTTTCTATGTTTTTGTGCCATGGTAAAGACCAGTCTTCATCTTTATCTAGATGTGTGACCTTTTTAATTGGTATTGCCCTTGGTTTTTTGGAAATGTACATTGTTATCTGCATTACAGGGTGTAACTCTGTGCAAGGTGTACTCTGAATCTCAGCAATGGTTGTCTTAAGATTTAAGTTTTGAGAAGTGCAGAATGAAAGAGGTAGGCAGTATATATTGCGTGCATACATGCAAGGAAATAGGTTAAAATGATCAGTTTTAGACCTTCATTCCACCAGATCGTATTTTATACAACTGCTCTTTGATTCAAATCACAGCTTTAAACTATATTGCCTCAAAGCTTAAAGAGACAATATTGTTAAAAGAGGATAAATTACTAATTACTTGCCAAAGTACATTCAGATGGCAGAGTGCAGACAGTTATATTTCACCATCACAGTCTTCATGTAATATTTAAGATGGTTTAGTCTACATTCTGTAAATAACTGTATAGGTATTTAAGCACTGTGGTGTGATCTTATTAACCTGAACAAAATAGGATCATATCAGTGCTTATTAGAACATCTGCAAGATCTGTTGGTGCCTGTGTGGGGCTATTAGGAGCTGACATGATTGTGCTGAGTCAGAATGCTGGTCTTAAAATCTACAGTTAGTTGGACACGTTCAGAAGACATCAAAAGTAGAGTTCCTGTGCTGGGCATATTAAGGATCTATTGGACCTTTCTGTAAGGAGCATTTAAAAAAAAAATCAATGCACATAATTGCAGTCTGTTTAGTTTACATTACCTTGTTTCTTTATCTAAACCATCTCACTTGTCCTAACCAGCAGCTTACTAAAGATTGGCTATGAATGGCAAAGTAAAGGGTACAGTGCTTTGGTGAAGTCACCTCAAATGTTCCTTCCTCCCACGGCAGAAGAAATCTGAAGCTTCCTTGTTGGCAAAATGCTTTGCTGATCTCTGTCAAAAAGTTTTACTAGAACTTAAATGTAATATTCTTTCAACATATTTCTGTGCTATCTCAGTCCTGAAACACGTAAACTTTTCAAGATGCCATACTTTTATCTTTAGATTGAACCCTATCAATCAGTTGAGTTGAAATTGTAGGTCTTGTTCTTGAAGCTGAAAAGTATAGCTCGTCAGTTGAGTTCAAAAAAGATTTCAGAAAAGATTATACAAACATTTTCTTTCATTAAAGTACAAGGAAACTAAATAATATTTATCATCTTTGGTTTTAAATATCAAAAATTATGTAAGAATTCAGAGTAATCTCTTCAATTTATAACATTTCTAGTCAGAATTACTTTTCTGTACTACATATATGATAATGATGTTGATGATGCAGTCATTTATTTCCAAAGACTGTGAATATGAAAACTTATCAGTTTTTAGTAATTATACATCAGTATGATTTACAATGCAGACTTGGCATTAAGATCTTGGCTAGCACATAGTAACATGCAATTGTAACATTCACTTATTCAATTTAGAGTCTTTGTTGTTTTGTATTTCAGACTCTGGAGAGTTTTCAAACTGAAACAAAACATTACACTAAACATGAGGTGCTTCAAAGTACAATGTCACTTTGAAACTATCTAAGCAGATGAACTAAAACCAAAAAGAATTGTCTTTACAGCATGAAGTCATTATCATTTCCTTTTTCAAGTTCTACAATGAAAAGTCATGTAAGTAGCAGTAAATCCTACATGTTTGACTACACTAGCTAATTAGCAAATAATTATGCCATGGCATTTTGTCAAACTTGCTGGTGCTCCATTAATGTGCATTTCAGATTTAGTACATAGAACATTAGGTTATTTCTTATAATTTGTTGCTTTTGTCATGTGATTTGGATATTTTCTATAATAAATAAATAAAATACAGTTGATATATGAGATAGAACATTACCATGTTCAATTAGTTTTGAAAAGTGTAGACAAATTAATTACCACAAAACTCTTTGCAATGATTATTTCCTTTTCCTTTTTCAAAAGAACCTGACAAGTAGTTCAAGCTAGATAATTTTCTGATACTTCTCGGCCATCCACAGCTTCTACTGGTCATATGAGAAACTACAAGCTACTTTTAAGTGTAAAAGAAAGGAGTGAATCCTTCTCTCTGGCTATTGATTCAGATTAAGATTGCTCCAGCATCTATAATGCTCCCTCCAGGGTTGATATGATAGTGATTTATTGAATTTGGAGTTGTCAGAAACTATTTATTTTTTTTTTATATTCCTTTACATATACACAAATTTGGGGACAAATGGACATTAGAAATAAAGAATCAGTGGTGCAAAGTAATTAGTACATCTATTGCATTTGACATTTCCTTATCAGAGTCTTTTCTGACACTGTCTGCCCTTCAGATGCTCCATCTTTATATAATCAGTTACAGAGGGCAGATTGTAAAGGTCTAAACTTATCTTTGCTTATGTTGTATTAGGCAAATTCTAAATTTAGAATGAAAGCAGTGGGAGCCTAAAGCAATTCTACTAAAACTGAGCTCAAAAAGAGAACATGCTCACATTATCTCTAAGTGCTATGAACTTGGACAGAAGTGTAAAAAATGTGATATTTACATCAGCAAACTTTATTTTAGCATTCTGACCTGCAAATCAGAATACACTTTCATGAAGACAATG
The DNA here is from genome assembly GCA_033439905.1 of Ceryle rudis. NCBI lineage: Eukaryota > Metazoa > Chordata > Aves > Coraciiformes > Cerylidae > Ceryle > Ceryle rudis. The sequence goes on along the minus strand of JAAGNO010013661.1, from coordinate 79,685 downwards.
TGGTTTTATATACTACCACTGCAGGTTCACACTATGCATACTATAATATGTTCTGGTTTTTGCACACTGGAGCATTCTTACCTTCTCATGCTCCTTCAGAGGAGAAGGTCTTTGTGTGAGAATGCATACCTTTCATTTGCAGGAGGACCAGTATCTGCTCTTCAAAAACTGAATCAGGAAAGTTCAGTGGCATTGAAAAGATTCCTGGAAGAAGTCAGGACTGCCTGTCATTTACCCTACGTACAGTTCATGTTCCTGTAAATATCTGTGGTGCTCTTCTCCCACAGTGGTTTTTACAATTTTTATATTTATACAATCTTTCTCTGTTTCTTTCTCTTTATCTTTCTCTTTTTCTCTTTCTTCCTCCTTCATTCTCCATCTCCCTCCTCCTCCTCCTTCTCTTTTAATCTGAATTACTAATCTTGATATATGCTTCTTTTAAGATGTGTAAAAAATTTTCTAAGGATAACATTCTTAAACAACATTAATGAAAATTAAAAAAAAAGCAAACTTGGAAGGAAATGTCAGAAAGCATAGCATTTGTAAGTATTTTTTGAGATGAGATCTTTAATTTAATTTTTTATTTTATTTTTGCTACCTATAATTACATTAATGGAATGTAAGACAGACATATAACATTAATGAAAATTAATGGATCTTCTGAGTGGGATTGATAGTATCTAATCATCTTTATTGCGATTTCTAGATAGTCAATTTTAAAAAGTTTTAATAGCTTTTCCTCTTTATTTAAATACTACCACAACATGTTACAGGAAGCTTTAAATTAAATATTATCATGCATTAAACAGCAGATATATTTTACAAGGCAATTTCTAATTTAACATTTTTAAGAAATCACTATAGGCTGTTATTTGAAATTACATTCCAAGAAATCGAGGGGGTTATGAGAAACTTTCCAATAAAATATTATTAGAATCGTAGCCATAGCATTTGAATAAATCCTTATTATGTGTAGTTAATGTGATATTTACAATTAACACTTTGCAATTATGTAATACTTAGAATCGTAGAAACTTAAGGGACCTTAAAAATGCAACCCCCCCCCGCAATGGACACTTTCCACCAGACTAGGGTGCTCAAAGGCCCATCCAACCTGGACTTGAACAGTTCCAGGGATGGGGCTTCTCTGGGCAACCTGCTCCAGTGTTTCATCACCCTCATAATGAAGAATTTCTTCTTAACATCTATTCTAAATCTTTTATTTTTTGGTTTAAAGCCATTATCCCTTATCCTATCACCACATGCCCTTGGAAAAAGTCCCTCTCTGGCTTTCCTGTAGATGCCTTTAGGAAGTGAAAGGCTGCTATAAGGTCTTCCCAGAGCCTTTTCTTGTCCAGGCTGAACAACTCCAACTTTTGCAGCTTGTCCTCTTAGGGGAAGTGCTCCAGCCCCCTTATCATCTTCGTGGCCCTACTCTGGACTTGTTCCAACAGGTCTATGTCTTTATGTTGGGGGCCCCAGAGCTGAATGCAATATTCCCATTTGGATGTCACTGAGGCAGAGTATAGTTAAACTAAACTAAGCAGAGTGTGCTGTATGTGTACATGTAATTATACATACTTCAAATGTCTTATTATATATCTTGTTTAGAGCACAGATGCATTTGTTTCTACCCTGATTTTCTAACTGTCTTTCTGATGTATATTAACTTTTTTGCAAAATTTACCCTGAAAAATTATAATTAATCAGGCTATTTAGGAATGCCAGAATTTAAGAAATATATTGTTTAATCTGATTGTTTTTCTCTTACTATACTCCAGTGTGGATTTCCAGGAAGTGAATTCACTTATATAAAAAAAAAATAGTGTAAATATGGACTACAGCAAAATATTTCTGTCTTCAAATTATGCTTCAGACATTTTTCATTTGAAAATGCTGATTTGTGTCAACACTGAGACTACACATGCAAAGAAATTAAAAATCTACATCCTGTTTTTGCATGTAACTCCAAGCATCTAACATAAATCTGAAAATGTGTACATTATTCATCTCTGGCTGCAGAGTTTTGGAGAACAGCTAAATATGCAAATTTCTCACTCAACAATCCTAGGAAACATTTTGCTGCACTAACAAAAAAATCAATCTCACCTAATTTTATAGCTGTTGAATTAAAAACAGATAGTTGGATTTACTCTATATGCAGCTGGAGAATGAAGAAACATAAAACAAGGATGTGCATCTGTGTGTGTATGTGAGGGACAAAAGAGGAATACTCTTTCTGTTGAAGGTGAATATCTGTATTGAAGATTGGAAAAATAGTTGTTTCAATATGTGGAAATTCAAGAGAACTAGCTTGTAGTCAAGACAGTCAGCTGGAAGATAATCAGATTAAAAACTTGCCTCAACATGGCAATCAGTGTTTTGGGTTTTTTTAGCTGAAAGACTTAAGCTAGCAAATTACATGATAAAGGCAGTTATTAAAAAAAGAACCAAAACAAACCCTTCAATTATACAGCTTAATATCAAGAAGAATCTAGGGGAGTTATGTAGGTTGACATCTCGTTGCTGATACAGTAGTTCTAGAAGGATTGTTGCTTGGTCTAACTGTTGACAAGAGTAGACCAAGGCAGTAGCTATTGGTGATTTATTAAGAAAGGGGTTAGACAAATTCTAGCAGAAAAATCTATTGATGGCTATTAATCACGGTATGACAGGCAGAATATCCTTAGGAACTATCATTGTTTTTAAACTCTTTCTATACCTAAGCACCTATTACAGATATTGTAAGAGATAGATTAGAACATCAGATGAACACCTTGGAAGAATTCTTCCAGCTACAGATTCAGACTCCTAACTTTGCATATCTCCAGAGCAGCTGTCTTCATTTCAGATACAAGTTTAAGCTTCCATTTATAGTGACTGGAGAACTAGTCAAACAGACTAGAGTATCATTTTTCTGACCTGCATCTGCTTTCAGTTGTAACAGCAGTTTGGTTTTTGCCAGTGCTTACTGACAGATCATTTCCTGACTACCCCAAAGCTATTATCTGTTTCTCTGTATTCTCAGTTTTTATTACAAAGAAAGCAAATCTCTAAACATAGTGTTTGTGAATTGAATACAAACAACGCAAAGGTATGTGATGGAAGAATGAAAAAACTCTGAGAGACTTGATGCATCCTTCCCCTACGTAAAGAGTGAATAGATAAAGATACTTGCAGAAGAATATTCAGAGAAAAATTCAAATTCAACAGAAGTCACCACTCTTAAATCTATTTGTTCCAGAAAGCTTTCTGAACTGCTGCACTTTAATTAGGATTTTTACATAGATGATGTGAAAAAACCTTTCCTTCTCTACAGTTCTGATCTTGAGGATTACAGCCTTCTTATTAATTTTCTGGAGAGAAAAGCTGTCAGTGCCAAAAATGAGTGCATTTTTTAAGAGTACAATCAGTTAATTTTCAGCCAAGCCTTTAAGAGCCAAAGGTAGGAACCTTTGCAGGCCTCTAGGTGTAACTAAGGAGAACCAAATTTGAGGAGCTATCTAAAGCCAAGAGACAATGCAGTCATATTTTGAATGAACTTAGAGAGAGTGATAGAGCCTGGATATACTCTATCCAATTTCTATCTTGCTTTCTTCTTTCAACTGCTGTCCTTTTTGCTTTGCTATGCCCTTATGTTATTTTTTTATAGTATGGTTGCTGTTCAGTGACTAATGAAATGGATTGTGTGATTATAGTATATATCATGATAGTAAAATAACAGAATAATAATATATACATAATAACATTGATAGAGAGAAAAGTGAAAAATATAGGCAAGAAACAACACAAACTGTGGAGTGTTTCTCTTTCACCATAGCTACAATAACAAGGAATGTCTAGGTGCTTGTGTCAGCAAACATATTCATCCTTATGGAGAAAGTTGCTGCTTTCACAGTGAGACAGCTTTTCAGATACAGCAAAATAAAAGTTTATCTTCTGTAGAAGTGTCTTTTGTTTAAATAATAAATGCTATTGCTCTTCTCTTAAAGTCCATAACCACTAAATCTGTGTAACTGAGGATTCAGTGTCCCATCTTATCTCTTATCATTGGCCAGTTTTAATATCCTTTATCTCCCCAGAATATTTGTCAAGGGCTTAGAAATCATCTCCAAGGTGCAAAGCAATACATTGTTGAGGATTTTAAATGGGTGAATTCCTCTCTGCATAAATAACATTGGAAGAAATTTACCTTTTTTTTCTTTAATAACATTTGGTTAATTAACAGGCACATTAGGTTAATGAGTTAACTGTGCTAATCTACAATGACTAGGAGATTCTCTCCCTGTATTACTTTAGTGGAACACAGAACATGGTGGCACTAATCTAATTAGAAGTAAGAGCTCATTAAAACTTCACATATTCAGAGTATTTCACTAGCATTGCAGACATTGTTTACCTGTGGCCATTTAACATGGCCAACTTAGGAGCTCCCAATGGCCTTTTGACTTTAAAGTATCAACAGTCATGCCCTCCCAAAAAAACCCTTTAGTTGGACCCTTTAGATTTGGACAAAGAATGCTATCATATATGGTCACTGAGAATAACTGGATACAGGGTCAGGTCTTGAAAAATTTATTCAGTTTTTGCTAGTGTCGTCTATTATTTCAGATACACCCAAATGCATCTAAAATATTGTTCAAAGTACCACCATGGGCTTTAAATGTTTACCAGATAAGAAGAAAAAAAAAGGCTTTTTGCTGATTGTAGAAAAAAATCTTTTGTGGTCTATGCTTGAGTGTGAGTAGATGAAGTATCACTGTGTTAGATCTTTTGTTGAGAGCTTTGTCACTTTTAGATGACAAAAAATATTGCATTCATGAAAGCATTTCAACACTGAAAGTAGGTTAGATGGCAGGGTTAGCTGGTGTCTCAGATAGAATAAAACAATTCTTGAGACTTGACTGGTGTCTGGATACCTCTGATAAAGTCTAGATAAATACAACCAAGTTTTCCATCTAGAACATCTGGATTTGTTTTATCATGAAGGTGGGGAAAGAAGAACTCCTATTCATCTAATCCTAAAGAAAAAATCTAAAATACATAAGAGTGATATAGACAAATGGGTCAGATAAATAGAGATTTGAGCCTAATTTTACTATTTTATGATAAAGGATAGGGTGACCCATACAGACGTAAAAGTTAAAACCCTGAAAAGTTTAAGTAGACAAGGTCAGTCTGACTCAGCTTTTCTGTTAAATCATAACCAAACAATTTTTACGTGATTCAGTCTTTCCATCTGATCTACAATGCAGTTGATAATATTAAGACATTTATAAGTCCTACCTGTTAACATTGGTTAGTGTGCTACCCAAGGACTAGTGACAATTTGATAGCTGGATCCAGCAATGGATTTGAAAGATCTCACAAGTATAGACTGCAGGGATATAATTATTATAGATAGCTCCCTTCTGCACTATTTTATACCCCTGTATAGATCTTTTGAGTGAATTTTATAACACACGGGATTTGGAGAAACACCATAGAGATACAGGTACAACACTAATGTTTTTAATGCTCATTGACATATTTATTGGTATCAAATAGTAAGCTCTTGTAATGGTTTTGGCTGGGATAGAGTTAATTTTAGTCATAGTAACTTGTATGGTGCTTTGGATTTTTAACCAAAATAGTGTTGATAACAGAACAACGTTTTAGCTACTGCTGAACATTGCTTGCATAATATCAAGGCTTTTCTGTTTCTCACACCACTGCACCAGTGAGTAAGCTGGGGGTGCACAAGAAGCTGGGAAGGGACACAGCCAGGACGGTCAACCCCAACTGACCAAAGGGATGTCCCACATCATATGACATTATGCTCAGCTCAGCATTAAAGCTGTGGGGAAAAAGGAAGGGTGGATGTTTGGAGTTATGACATTTGTCCTGCCAAGTAATGGTTGTGCATGATGAAGCCCTGCTCTCATTCCTAAAAATGGCTCCACACACATCTTTTGCCTCACCTATTAAACTGTCTTTATCATAACCCATGACTTTTCTCAATTTTAATTTTTATGTGAGCAAGCAGATGTGTGGTGTTTATTTGTCTACCAAGTTTACCACACAAAAGCTCTTAAAAAGTAGAAGGGAAAACTGGAAAAAACTAGTATTATGTCATAAAAAGTTCTCTTAAGGATTTAGTTTTATTGTTCAAGAGGGAACAAAAATGTCCAGATAAAAAAATGCAATATGGATGACATTTCTTAATAACATGTCACACTTGTTACTAATTCTTTTAAAAATATTTTCTTATGTCTGTGACTTGTCTAACTTCTGCCTTGAAAATTCCAGCACATCTCTAAGTGTTAAACACAAGCGTATATTTTGTTAACAGAAATGGGTGTTCCACTTCCCACATTAAATATCTATTAAGAAAACATCCACACCTAACAAAATGAAGTCAAGCTGCCACTTGATACACATATACTCCAATCCATATTCATTTTTTCTCAGAAAAGATTGGGAATATATAATAATTTTGTCATATGTTCTAGGAAAGTTAACAAAGCTAGACTAAGATTGAAAGCTCACTGCCACAGTACTTACAGAGAGAAATGATAAGGAAAACTGTGCTGAGTTTAGGGCTTACACAACATTGAGAGTGACTGTCTACTCTACAGTCTGCTGGGTCTTCTGGTCTGAAATTTGTTCAATCCACCAAGAATTACTACAGTGTCATGGATATGGCCCATTCCCTGTCCAGAATAACTTGTCATGGCAGTGTAGCCAGTTACAATTTTCATGCTAATTGCATCTTAACAGTTGTATAGAAGATGAATAACTAGGGTTGTCTGAGTCTGTGCAAAGGATTTGTATTGCTAGAGGGGATTTTCTGTGCTTCTTAAAGGATTAACAATATAATTAAATCTTGGAATAAACCATTTGGTTAAGCAATTATCTTCATTTCAACCTAGAAGTAACCTAAGGTCATTATAGTCTATTCAAATCACAGAATCACAGAATAGTAGGAGTTGGAAGGGACCTCTGGAGATCATCTAGTCCAACCCTCTTGCCAAGGAAGGTTCATCTAGAGAAGTTTGCACAGGAACGCATCCAGGCAGGCTTTGAATATCTCCAGACACAGAGACTCTACCACCTCTTTGGGCAGCCTGTTCCAGTGCTCCATCAGAAGTTCCTCCCTGTGTTTAGATGGAACTTGCTATATTCATTTTTGTGTTCATTACCCCTTGGCCTGTAACTAGTCAAAATTGAAAAGAGATTGGTCCCATCCTCCTGACACCCAGCCCTTTAAGTATTTATACACATTTAAGTATTTATAAGAATGATGATGCTGAGTTGAATTAACATTTATTTAATGGACAACCACATTCTAAAAGAGGTCACAGGATAACTTTATTTCTTATTACAATGACAAGGGCACTATAGACAGTACAAGGGACAACCATACTAAAGTCTTCCCCTGGTAGAAGTAGTACTGCACTCTAAAGAAGAACATAGTCCAGATTTTATTACTTGAAATAATCTGCATAATACTCACAGACATATTTGTATCAATAAAACCACAGCACCTGGTAAATCATTATTCGGACCATGCTACTTTGAAAAGCTTTCAAAGTTGCTGATAAAAAAAAAGCACATAATTGAAGGGGTTTTTTTTGTATATAAATAGGGGTTAGTTACCGTAGAGAAAATAGCAGGAGTGTGGAATGTGCCTTTGGGATGGTTTTGTTTTAAAATTCTAACTACATTAAATTTGTGATCTAGTTAATCTAATTAAAAATGTGTACTACAGCATGTCAAGAGCATAAAACAAAATAAGAAATCATACTGAGGAGATCTTGTAAACAGTATAATATTGCAGTGTTGGATACATTTTAATCACAAACAAATAACATTTTGTAATATTATCCTCAGCAGAAGGGAGGGGAGAATAAGCCCAATATTTGTATTTGTATGTGTCTGTCACACAGAGACATGGACACACACTCTCCTGCCTGATTCATAGATCCTTCACCTGGGAGATAAGAAATATGGGCTTGAATCCTCTTCCTCTGAGGAAAGAATTTTTCTCTGCAGTTGCCTACTATGGAAAAATGGATGGCAGTTGCAGACATTGATTAAAAGGAAAGCCATTGTCTTCACTTTGGACATTCATGTCACTGGAACAGGTCAGTGCCATTAAGTGGCATAAATCTCAAAAAGAAATATATATAGACTTAGGACCCTGCCTGCTAAGATCTGAGCAGCAACATAATGCAAAACACCAATGCTTAGGAAATCCAGGCAGCCACTGAACTGGAGGTTTTAGATTCCATTTTCTGATTTAGGCAGTTCAATCTTCCTCAGTCTTGCCTTTGACACCTTATTTTTCCTTGTAATCTTAACCATCATCTTTTAACCAGCCTCTGTTTCTTTCTTCTCAGAGTGCAGAGACATAAAATTCTGAGTAGCAACTGATTGCATGATACTGTCTTTGACTAGATGAGAAGACAATCAACTTGCAAAGCACAGACAAGACCAGTTATAGCTGGCTTTTTTTTTTAACAAGGTACATTTCCTTCTGCCATCCCTCTTTTTTCACAGTATCCCTTTTCATGGAGGCATAAAATGGTACTTAATACACCATGGGCAAATTGTTCTTAAAATGAAACAACATGATCTCCATTCAACCAAGAAAAAAAAATATGATTGATGTACTGTAACTGAATTACATGAATGAAGGTCAGAGTGTAGCTTTCATGCTTTTGTGTCATATTTGTATGAAAGGTAAAACTTAATACGGATGCTGGGAAATTTGACAATGTTTCATTAATCTTTCAAGCTCATGGAATCTCAGGTCTCAAGGATAAATGCATACACTGTCTTCCCAAACTGCTTCTTATTACTAGCGGTCAGACATCAGATGCATGAAGGAATATATCTGTAAAAAAAAATTGGGACCACTTTTGCATATCTAATAGTCATTCCTGGATATATTTAAATTCCTACATATCGCAGAAGGAATAACAGTATAAAGGTGTGCTTTCAGATCAGACAACACTAGGAAAAGATACTGCTTTTCCTGAACACTTAATATTTTATCTCATCAAATGTTTTAAGTCTTATCAAGTTGTTTCTATGTGCCATTTGAATTAACAGCTGTATGATAAAAAAGATGTTGCAGTGAGGCTGCAAGAGAACATGATCTGAAATCATGGTGAAGTTTGGCGTAGTGGTAATAGTTAAGGGCCAAATAATGCAAATAGTGCCTAAGTTCTCAAATTTTATTTTGCACTTTTCTGACTCTGCTGCCTTTGTATGCAAGATGACCATGCAACGGCATCTCTAAAATGAAACTACAGATGGAAGATTGCAATCATGCCCTGTTTCTCCTACTCTGGTGGCAGAAGTGAGAATGTTATAATTTATGAGCCCTGATATGAACAGAATTCTTTACTATGAAGCAGTGCTAATCAAAGGAATCTGAGTGATTCCTTTGGAAATATGTGACTCAGTGATACAGGTCATTCCTCTACAGTCTAGAATAGTTTAAAAGTAAAAGGCCAGGCTTTTTGTTTTCTTTCTACTTTCCAATATATTTTTTGTTATTCAGACACAGATGATGTGGAGCTTCTAAGGAAGAAAAAGTACTGGTGCTAATGCAGCTCTTTGTTCTTTCATTTTGTCTCTGGCCATTGTGTCAGCTTTTGCATACTTGCACCCATGTAATGTGAAGGAATGTTGAATCTGAGATCTGTAACACTTTGTCAAGTGGTTTGTTTGATTTTCTGTCCCTATCTTATAATTTAGGTCAGAATAACCCATCACTATGTAACAAGTGAAAGAAGCAATCTTTTTATCTCTAGCATAAGGTGTTCTCCATCTTACTACATTGTAAATTGAATATTCTTATGTAAATATATCTAATCCAATGTGAATAATTCATTGAAGTTTACTTTAAATCTAGCTGGAAAATAAACAAGAGTTATACACTATTTCTTTAATTTTTTAATTAATAATGTCATTAATTAAATGAAATGACCCTAAACTTTTCCTTCTTTCCTGCTTGGTTTGTTTTTTTTTTTTTTTAAATTTTCCTATCTGTGTAAGAAAAAACTTTTTTTAAATGTCAGTAAGAATGTACTTAAATACTTTAGTCATAACTTCATAAAACTCACAATCTCTACTGGCATACACATATCCATTTATATTTGAAATAACATCTACATCTATGCTATTGTAGTATACTGCATTTTTTCCCCAGTTGATATTTATGTTCCAAATTAGGAAGGCTTGAATCCTTTCTTCAGTCACCATTATTTGAATATGAAATTAATTTGAACCCATCATCTGTGATGATAAAAAAAGTACAGATAAACATCAAATATTTTCATTCTTTGTGGGTGTTACTTTGAAAGCTTCAGAAGATGTTATTTTAGGGTATTAGAAAATATTTGATATAGCTATTCAACATTTACTTGTATTTCAACATTCAGAAAGATGATTTCAGAACTTGAGCTTTCTGAGTAACACTGATATTTCCCCCTCCTCCGTGTTTGCATTTAAGAAGGATGGAATTGATCAGGTTTGCTGTGAATTAAGATGCTTTTGCACCCATCTCTAATCACCAGACCTGCAGCTTCCCATAAAATGGAACTTTAAAGATTGAATTTCTGCTATAACTTCCATTGGTGTTTTTGTATTTTACATGACACTCCATTGTAGTTAGTTCCTCATGCTGAAGTCATTAGTCATATTTATGTGAAGTAGCATATTATTGCTTCTGTTGCTAAACAGCAATTATTTTGAATAGTTTGGGTTGCTATTAAGTGAAAAAAATTTTTTAACTGTTTTAATTTTGTATATGCTAAAGTCTATATGCCTGTTCAGCACTTTTTCTGCCTTCCTACTCTTTCCTCTTTTTTTTTTCTCCCTCACTTCATTTTTTCTTCATGACTGACAAGAACTGGAGCTGGATTTTCAATGCAAATGCTCATGAACACAGTTGATTCAAAGATTTTTTGTCTCGGGTAAGAGGTAAAGGTTGGCATTCCAAATTCTTTTCATGTAAGAAGTCTAATTCCAGCTACATGCCTTCCCTCCCTCACCATGTGCTTCTTTGAGTTTAGCACTAGGAATCTAATTTGTAGAAACAACTGTTTGGACAGTACAGGACCAGTGGGACCTGGAATATTTAGTGGTCTGCAAACAATGCCAAATTTATAATTTCAAGCTCAGTTAAGAGTTTATAAAAGGCTGCTCTATTTGTAACAATCAACCACTGCATAGCTACATTGCATTGCAGGTTTTATGTCTGCAGCCTGCACATTCCCCTAAAGTAAACTGCAAATGCATAGGGCATTAATGGGCTTTTTGTCTGCTACTGATTTAACAGATAAAAATAAGTTTTCATTCTCTTTGCTTTTTTATTGTGTGTGTGTGTGTGTGTGTATGTGTGGTTTTTTTTGTTGTTTTGGTTTTGGTTGTTTCTGTTTTGTTTTGTTTACTGTATTAGAGGCTTCTCTGTGAAGACTGAAATTATTTTAGTGAGCTTCAGTGAGTCACATCTCTCCTAACTTCTCGTATATACTATATGGCACAAATATAATTTCTCTTCTGTAGGGACTTGGGACTGCTTGATAGAACTGCTCCCATAATCTGAATTTTACTCCTGTTGCAAAAGAAGCAAGGTAATTGTAAAGTTCCATGAAAAAGACAATGTTAGGTAACAGTATCCCACAAAGCTGTGACATTTGGCCTCGTAGTCTGTCCTCAGCAGAACTCCTTGACTGCATGACTCAGTTGTAAACAACAGATATATCAATCAGCTTCATGACATGTTTAAGTTTTAACTTTACCTTAAACTGTCTGCCCCTGTCCACAACTTCTCTGGAACACACCATAGCACATAAACATAAATGCAGACAAATAAAAGGTATAACTAATTCAATCATGTAATAGCCAGTTATGTGCATAGAAGATGATATTGGAACAGTCTTTGTTAACTGGATGGGAACCTTTGAAAAGAAGGTGAATTTCAACTGTTTTTCCAGTCCCAATGCCTTGTGCACTTCTAAAGAGAAAAATTAAGAGATTATTTTTATGGCAAAATAGCCTTACTACTGGTAACAACATATCAAAATAACTACATGCCTTCTGATTTAAAAAAGAAATAAACAAAAAGCTTTAAACTAACAAACTTTAATTTGGAAGACTCATTAAAATAAACATCTTTATTTAATTGCATTGAAGTCCTTTATGCTGCAATCCTCTGGGTATGTATACATACATGCTTTTTCTGAAAACTGAAAACTCTTGGTGGTTCACTGCTGTTGCAGAACATTGAGATTTCCCAGCTTGCTAAATGCAATAGTTTTATTTAACATTTTTCTTTTTTTTTTGTCTCTGTAGTTTTAACCAAATGTTATTATGTAAACTGCAAATAACTTAAAAAATCCTATTTATTTTTATGTTTTTGTGATAATATTTTTGTAAGAAAGTCCTAAGCTTTCTAATATCTCATACTATTTTTGCTACATCAACCACTTTCTTTCAATTCCTTAACTGCAAGCATCTTTTTTCCCGTCCCTGTGTTGTGTCTCTGAGGACAGACTCTGAGTCTGGTGGTTTCTCTCCTGGAATGCAATGTTTGCTAGCAGAAAATCGCATTATCTCCTTCAGTCTCCATTTCTGCTCTGTTTCTCCATTTCTGTTGATTGTACACACTCTTTTAACTGCTTCTGCCTGTTTTCCTTCTTTTCTCCCTGTCTATTTGCACAGCTCAGATTCTTCAGTGGACTTGGTGACCTTTTAATCATTGTGTAATCAGGTTGGTTAAGCACAGTGTTTCTGAGACCAAATAGGTAAATGCGAGTGGAATGCAACAACTGCTGTTTGCAAAGTTCGTAGTGTGTCAAGCATGACTGAATCAACAGTATCATTCAGTGTGATACAGATATTATTGAAGAACACCTCATGAACAGTCATCCCCTTAACTATGCTCTCGGCCCCATTTCTTTGCAGCATTGTCCCTGCTTAAATGATCAGTGGCCTTTCTTGTTATCTGTACTGTGTTAAAATGGTGCTGTCTGCTGAAAGTGCTATACTGTGAAAAAATCTGAGATATCTTTGAATAGGCCGAGGTCCTCCAAATCAAATTTTGAACGTGATTGACTCACAGTGTGTATCACAGTTATCTTATGTCTTCATCCAAGGTATGCTTCATGCAGTCTATCCAGCTGAGGTGTTCATGGACCATCATGTGTAAATAAAAATCTTAATTTATCATTATCCATCATTGCCTTTTGTCTGTCTTAGCTATTTATCCACTGTCAGTGAATGTAATAGCTGTGACATCCTTAACAGCAGATCCTTAACAGTTCTGGAGAGAGCAATCATACACATGGGGAATGTACAAGATACCCTTGCATCTGTACTATCAGTTTTCCACTTCCTGATCTAATTTTCTAGTTTTTGATGCCACTGATGTTGACAGAATATTGACACCTGACAGTAATAACAGCACTCTCTGTTAAGTATCAGCTTTCACAAAGGATGTGTTAGAGTTATTTGCACTAAAAATAATGGATAAACTGATGTGAGCTTTAGTAATAGAAATAGCATACCCTAGAAGGAGTCATATACCCTCATGAATGCCACCGAGCAAAAAAGATCTGAAACTAGGAAACAATATGATCAGCAAATTCATTATATCCTTTCAAATTATTTAATGCCTAGTGACAACATTTCTCATGTAAGATGAAGGGTTTAATTATTCCATGGCCCACAAATAATGATCTTCTTTGCACCATTCTGTTCTTTGAATTCTTGTAATATAACATCCATTGTTGCCCGTATATACGTGTTACTTCAAGAAACACCATGAGCAAAGATAAAATATGCTACCAAAAACTTTGTCAAAAACTTTGGCCAATACAACTGAGCACAGTGTTACATCAACAGTTTTCAAGCCCCTTACCAGAGTTTCATGTGTGTCCCCATTCCCCAAACTACAGAGAAAAAAACATCAGAACACACAACCATTTTTCTAAAAGTTATTTCTCTCACAAAAGAAAAAATGAATATATCTACCATATTTTTCTGTGACAAATAATGGCATAATGACATAAATTTGATGGCTGGAACACCTCTCCTATGATGACAGTCTGAGAGAGATGGGATTTTTTAGCCTGGAAAAGAGAAGGCTCTGGGGAGACATTATTGCAGGCTACCAGTACTTGAAGGGGGTCTACAAGAAAGCTGGGGAGGGACTTTTTACAAGGGTTTCTAGTGATAGGATGAGGGGTAATGGCTTTAAACTGGAAGAGGATAGATTTAGATTAGAAATTAGGAAGAAGTTCTTCACTCTGAGGGTGGTGAGACACTGGAACAGATTGCCCAGGGGAGTTGTTGATGCTCCATCACTGGATGTGTTCAAACCCAGGTTGGATGAGGCCTTGAGCAACCTGGTCCAGTGTGAGGTGTTCCTACCCATGTCAGGGGGATTGGAACTAGATGTTTTTTAAGGTCCCTTCCAACCTAAACCATTCTACGATGCTATGATTCCTTAAATGGCATTTCCATACTATCATGAGGTCATAAATTGAGAGTCACTTATATTTTGCTTGTATTTTATCAAAATAAAAGGGAAAAAAGAATATGCTTCAAATTGTAAGTTTCCTGGTCGTTATGAGTTTTCATACTGTTAATTAAAACAGTTAAAAGTTTTTATATGTCTATAGAAAGACTTTGCATTAAATAACAGAAATATTTTGTGTCAAAACAAACAAAAAAGTGCATTTTTTAATTTTTAGAATTTATTTTCAAAATATATAGCTCTGATCTTAAGGAATTCCATGCATATAACTTTGTAAAAATGCAACTATTTCTCTGACAAATATTCTGTAACACACAACACAAACTACAAAAAAACAATAGTTATGGAAAAAAATATTTTCTGGTTTCAAATTCATATACTAAAGGGGAAAATAATAAGCATTAGGTAATATTAAGAGAAGTGGGAGTTATGTATCACGTTATGGTTTTAGACCATTATAAAGAACTTTATATAGACCTTTTAGACCTTTATGTTTTGGAATACTACTTAAATACAGTCTTTGAAAAAATTTAAACAAATTATATAGAAATGTGTACAAACAAATTTCATTTCCTCAAGCATGCTTGTTGACATGCTTTCTCGATCAGATATTTATCATAGTGAAAATTTCCAGATTTTTGAAAAGGAGAACTCTCTTAGGGTCATTAAAATCTGGTCTCATTTTAAGCACATCTTTGGTCTGAAAAAGATGTAGTATCTTCAAATATAATTTAAAGCAAACTGGACATTCAGTGTCAAACATCCAGCTGACATTCAAAGTATCAGTTGTGAAAGACAATTTGTGGGACAGATTCTTAGCTCATGTAGATTGATGAGAATAGATTAACATCAACAGCATGACATTGATTTATGTTGCCTTTAAAATATGAGCTGCACATCTTTGATGTCTTCTTTTGCACAGTTTGATGACATTACAAATGTTTTGAGAGGTCTGTCCATCACAAAAGTAAATTAAGCTAAAGGAAACATGTTTGCATGTGTCTTTTCTGTGACAATTATAATGTTTTCACTTCTCATCAGTGCCCAGTAAATTACAAAAATTTTTCTCCTGAGCACAATAAGCAATATATTTTACTAAGAGAGACCTTATATTCTAACTACACACTAGATATCAATTAAACCTCAAATGCCAATCTGTAAGTAGCTGTTGAAATTAAGAATTAGGCGTATGAAATGATAAGGTGAACAGAAGAGCTTTTTTTATTCAATATTGGCAGGATTTTTACAGTACCAAAAGTTCACTGTCTTCTTTAACAGAGCTCATAGTATTACTGTTGGGTTAAAGAACAAACATCACTTTCCCATAATGCAACAAAACCCTTTGCTCTGCTTTCTGCCCCCTTAACAATGCAGCCTTTGTTTGACAAAGTAGCAGATCCTAAAACTTATGAACTTTTTATCCATTCTTTCTGCTGATGATCAAAATTTCAATTCATGCCATATGGATTGTTGGATACTATTTATAAATCCCAAAGTGTTGGGGTGGAGAAGGGCAGGGGAGGGGTAAAAAGGAGCTAAGGTAAAAAAAACCCAAACAAAACAAAACAAAACAAACAAACCAATCAAACAAAACAAAACAAAACAAAAACTTAATATCTCTAATTCCTCCTAAAAAATCCAAAGCGTCCAGTTTTTAATATACAGGAAAGTTTTCAAAACATGCTGAGCAGTTAGAGCAATAATGTCTCACACACCTGCTTATGGACATACCTGCTGTGAGCATGAGAGAAGTGAGTTGTTCTGTAATGCAGAGGGTGATACCAATCCTGAGGCCCATCATACCATTTGCATCTAGAACAGGACACTCAGAGTTAGGATTTGCATATCAGAGAGAACATTTTTGGCAGGTGTTTAGTGAGTGAAGAATAAGAATAGGAACCACTTAATCTTCACTGAACAGGAGTAACTTCTTTGTGACATCAAAATATGTTGTTCCCATTCCCTGAAGACACCCTTGAAGACAAAATAGAAGGAAAGAAAAGGAAAATGTCTTTTTTTCAGTGAAGAACTAGTTAAATATCTTTAACCAGCTCTCCCACTTCTTCATTTTTGCAGTCCTTGTAATCTAACAAGAATTAGTACATACCAGTGTTAATTAATCCATAAATCTTAAAATTGGGTGGTTTTAGCCAACAGAACATTTTGTTGGCATGTCACAAAAGCATGGTGGGGGCCATATGCCTCTAGACAGTTTCTATTCCACAGTCATCATTTAGTCTTATTTTTTATTTTTTTTTTATTTTTCTGCAAATGTCTGTAGTGTGATAGAGTTATCATTCTCATGATAAAAAAAAAAAAAGGAAAAGCAAGATGGGCAGACCAAACAGGATGAAGGTGCTTTTC
Organism: Ceryle rudis; assembly: GCA_033439905.1. Classification (NCBI taxonomy): domain Eukaryota; kingdom Metazoa; phylum Chordata; class Aves; order Coraciiformes; family Cerylidae; genus Ceryle; species Ceryle rudis. Next base: position 62,788 of record JAAGNO010013661.1, on the reverse strand, counting down.
AAATTGTTAGTTGAGTATCTATTTTCATTTCCATTTTTAAAGACAGAATGTTAGATTATATTAAAATAAATATAACAGAATTTAGCATAGAGGTGATGCCGAGGGTACAACAAAACTGACAGGTTATCAATTTGTGTGCACAATTTCAAGTGATCTGTGAGCTGAGTAAGGAGATCTGTGTTTCCTGAATTGTAACTAAGGCTTCTGCAGAAATCCTAGAGGTACTTTAAGCTGAGAGACTCCTGGTAGGGACATATAACTGTTGAGCCCTATCAGTCCCAAAGCCATGCCCCAGAGGAACAGTGTAGATCCATTGTGTAATACATACCCAATCTGGATGTTTGTATCTGAGCCAGGAACATTAAACATCATACAATACTTGCAGCAGTAGTTCTAGCCTTCTACAACAACAAAATAGACCGGCATATATATTAATCTAATTTTATTTTTCTTCATCTGACAAAGACTGAAACAGGAACACAAACTAACCTCTCTTCTTGGAAGAATTCCCAGCTGACAACAGCTCTAAAGGAGAGAGGCTGGGTTAAACCAAATCCACTGAGAGGCAGGGATTTCTTACATTTCTCTTGCATTTAACTGAAGCCTAGACGAAAGAAAGTAATATTAAAGGTTATGTTTCATTCTGCTACAGTGGCATTTCATAACTTAGGAGAACATGAGTAAAGGTAGCCTGTTGAGATTTGACATGACAACCATTGTCATCTTGTTGAGGTACAGCTTGTAGAATAGATGTCCCTTTATAGCACAGTAAAAAATCTGTAATGTCTTTTAAAATCAGAGCTTTTTAAAAGTGCATTTCTCAAGGGAACTTTTCTTTTTTTTTTTTTTTTTTTTTTTTTTTAAATTAAAAAATTCCATACTTTATTGCTGCAGCCAATGCTGCCCAATTCTCTTTTTTCTCCCCCCCTTTTTGTTATTGTCTGGGAAGTCACAAATCAATTGTAATATAAATTTCTTTCAAGTTAATTGAACAACAAACAAAGCTGACACCTCTTGGTTTTTTAATAATGATTGTGGATCTTACAAATGTACTAATTAGCTTTAAGAAGGACAAAAAGTTTCTTCCAAGATCACTGTCTGTTTTTCACAATCCCAATGCTTTCACGATTTATAAATAATAATAATTACTAGGAATATATAATGGTAATAGTATTAATATTAGTAGTATTAATAGTAATATATAATTTAATTAAAGAAATAGTGAATTGAAGTAAGTACAGAAGTGTAATTTACATTGAGCAGCAGAATAGTCTTAAATGCTACTTACAGATACACCCTAAGTTTCAATTTCTTCTATTCAGTCCATAAAATAATAGTAAAAATATTTATTGATTTTATCATTACTCATTGTGAATAATTATTTTTTTTCCCAGGTTTATCTAAGATAAGCAGTTCAAAAGTTTCAGGCATTCCAATTGCTAAATAGTTCTGAAGTCTGGCAAATTTCTTTCTTTTTCTATTTTGAATGAGTAGTTGAAAAAATAAAGTCTTGTATGTAACCTCTCTTCAACCTTACTTAAGGATTTGTTTATGCCTCATTGACTTTAATATGATAAAAATGTGCATAAATCCTAACATGTGCTTATATATCTTTCTGAATTATGGCTAAGATAGCAGAATAACCAAATCTATTATTTCATATACATAGTCCTATACTTGGTTCTTATTTTGCAAGGACAGTATGTCCTTTTTTCCATCCTGTTGGGGTCTACCACATCCTTTCTTATTAATTGATCATCATGGGATTAAACAGAAATGGGTATGAGTTAATAATGCCAAACATATACATTAGTAGAAGATTTTAAAGGAATAAATGAAAGGCTTAAAATTCAAATTGACTCTAAATGTGATGTAATTGGGTTTTTTATGCCTTAGAAAATATTCGCCATTATAATATTTCAGCTTGCTAGATAGAAGTGGCTGTGGTTTCAGGCAATTAGGAAAGCTGAAGCTTGTGTTTTTTGAAGTGAAAAGGTATGAACGGTGGCTGTTCTGTTACATAATAAGAGATCTATCTCCCATTAAACCATGCAAAATAGAAGCAACTAGGGAAAACCAAACACATACAGCTGGAATAGATATTACAATTATTATTAGATTTATTATTAGATTTATTATTATTTATTTATTAGATTTGCAATAGATAGTACAAGTATTGGATAGTTAATCGTAGTTTGTAAAGCACATCACAAAATTTAAAACTATCTGGTTTAAGTCCTTTGAAAATGGGACACTTGCATTACATTAAGGATCTAAATATATCAATACAGAACCCTCAGTTACCATTAGCCGCTTGCTGTTGCAGCATTCATGCACTTTCTAAAAATACTCATTTGTTAACAATTACATATCGTATCTTCAGAATATTATTCTATTTCTGAAGCAGGTACCACTTCTTTCCAGAAAGAGTTCAAATTACATCATAGATTTAGTTTAACTAATATCATTCATAAAATCCATAGGACTATGGATTTTATTAACATCAATTCCTAGAGCATAATATTTATTAAAATGCATACACTCAGTGGCTTCATGATCTCGTGTTATATAGTGAGGCCTACATTGTTAGACTGGAAAAAACTCTGCAAATCTGAAAAGCTAACAAAAAGACCTTGAAAGTATTATTAATCTCATTTTACAATTGGAAAAAATTAGAAAATAAAATAAGATATAAAGTATCCACAGTCTGTCTTTGCAGTCAAGGATGTAGCCATTCTCTTAAATGGAAGCAAAATAACAATAAAAATGGGGAGTGACTGGTGCAGCCAGGCAACAACTCATATTGGAGTCATCTCTATACTCTTAATAACAACTCATATTGGAGTCATCTCTATACTCTTAATAACTCCTCACTTTGACTGTAGAGTTGGATTTCCTGTTCTTAGTTTTTTTTTGTTAAAGGTAAAGTATTTCTTACTTTTTCCCATATTTACGAAGATGTTTTCTAGCTACAGATGATGTAAGCATCGGGAGAAGCAGCAGTTGCTAAACAAAACTTTTTTTATGAACAACAGAGTAAACAGGCTCATAAAATCCGCATGAGCTGTCAGTGAATGACTTTATGGTTACCTTGGGGCTGCAGCAATTAAAATACAGTATTTACTTAAAGAGAAAAATGTCAGGCTCTATCAGTTCTCAGACCTATGAAATGGTTTTGTGTTTCAACTACTTTTTTTTTTTTTTTTTTTTACTATGGGACCATCTGGGATCTGAATACTGACTTGAAATTCTGAATTGAATATAATCAATTTTTTGGGTGGACTTTCTAAAGACTCCATCAAGTTGATGAGAATGTTTTCAAAGAACAAGTCAGAATGACATGACCAACATGCTTGGAAAGGTGTCTTTTTCAAAGCAGACATCTTTTTAATGTCTTGTCTTTTCCTCTGTAGTAACTGGTTACAAAATCCTCAGCTGTCAAAAATCTGCATTTGCAGTGTGGAAGTGTTCTGTTCTTGTGTCTTCTTGTTATAATATATTATGTTATTATTATTGTTTATTCCCTTCTCATTCCAAGAATGATAGCTCTGAATGAAGTTTGGATGATACTTAATTGCCCATCAAGTAGAAAAAATAGGTGACTTTTGTTAATATTTAACTAATTAATATTTAGTTCATCTTGCCCTGCAAGCTTGTTTGTATTTCACTTTAAAGACACATAAAACCAATTGAAGTACTGCTTACCTCCCTTCTTCCCCCAAGTCTACCTTTTAGTGCTGTGACATGTTATCCAGAAAACAGACTCAAGCTTCAACCCCTTTTAGACCATCATTTAAAGCGTGAAGAGAGTGAAAAGATTCAAAGGTAAGTCTGCACACAACACTTTCCCAAGTCTTCGATCACAAGAAATTGTTAGAAATTTAAAGATACTATCTATTTTGCGAAAGATGTTACAAAAAAAAAAAAAAAGGCAGTAAATTGAGATAGGAACTTCGTCCTTCATCTAGCCATGATCCTGGTAGTTTAGAATTAATCTGGGAGACTGCACCTAGAAGCTCTAGAACCTGATCTGAATAAGACGGACAAGGATCTTTACAGATCCTTGCTAGTTCTTGGTCTTCTGGGATGATGAATGCTTCTCGAGATCTGGTTGGAAATTCTCTTCTTGAGAAGATATTTCTTTACAAAATCACTGAACGAACGTGATCCAGCAAGAACTTCAGTTGCATTTGATTCCATTAAAAAGTTCCAAACAGCTTTAAAATTGAGTTCTTGCACACACACACACGCACACATGCAATGCACTCAAACAAAAAAATAAAAAAGCATCTACTGAGACAGTTTTCTTGCCCTGACATATTTTCACTGTGCATTTAATAGACAATGGCATTTTTCTGCAATGTAATTTCTCATCATGGTCTTATATCTGTGAAATACTGTGCTATCATTGGTTGTAGTGAGTTTTTCCTGTTTATTTCAGATTCTCAGATAAACAGCTGCATAGGCTAATAACTTAAAGACGTGCTTCATTACACAAAAATGAGTATTCAACACAGTAAAAAATTCTGGATTATTAAAATCTAACAATCTTAGATATAGCTATATGTTAGATATAGCTATAAAATACAGATATAAGCAGAGATATAAACAGATATATACACCCAGAATTCATTCAATGAAATTTAATTTTTGTGCCTGGATGGTTGGATAATAGATCACAGAAAGGACTGTGTAATTCCAGATCATGACATTAACAACAAAACCTGGATTTATTGATTAATTAATGATTAATAACAACTTGTTACTAATGTATTAAAACAAATTAAGTGCACAAAACCTGTGACATTCTGCAGACTGAGATATTGATGTCAGAATGAGAGCCTGTGATAACCTCTGTGTCCTGAAATTTCTGAATGCATAGAATCATAGAATCATAGCATGGCAGGGATTGGAAGACACCTCTGGAGATCATCGAGTCCAACCTCCTGCAAAAGCAGTATCACCCAGGACAGGCCATACAGGAACATATCCAGGTGGATTTTGAAAGTCTCTAGAGAAGGAGACTCCACAACCACTCTGGTCAGCCTGTTACAGTGCTCCTTCACACTCACAGTAAAGATCCAGTCCCTTCATCATCCTCGTAGCCCCGCATTGGACTCTCTCTAGTATTTCCCTGTCCCTCTTGAACTGTGGAGATCAGAACTGAACACAATACTCTAGATGTGGTCTCACAAGTGCAGAGTAGAGGGAGAGGAGAACCTCCCTCAACCTACTGGACACACTCTCCTTTATGCACCCCAGGATACCATTGGCCTTCATGGTCACAAAGGCACACTGCTGTCCCATGGATAATTTATTGTCAACCAGGACTCCAAGGTCCTTCTTCATGGAGCTGATTTCCAGCATATTAACCTTTCTGACTCCTCTGCAATTATCTCTACATATTTACACACATTACAGCAAAATCACAGTGAGACTCTCAGCAACTGGATGATACCTACAAAGCTACAGAATGGGTCAGGTAGGGCAAGGACCTAAATCTAGATTTCTCTCAAGTCAGTTTTGGACCACATTGGGATACCATCTATGCTAAGATCTCTCACGCCTTCTTAGGAAAATATGTTATTAAAATAATATTTATCCATTAAGAAGCTTTTGCCTAATAAAACATAATGTCTGGCTTTACTAATTACTACTAACACAGCAATTTAATGATGAACAGAAATAAAAAGAATAGTAGAAATGAATGAAATATGTTGTTCTAAACACAATTAAAATTTTGTTTTTAAGAAAAAAAAAAGCCACTCTTACAAGTTGTATTGTCTTTTTATTTGCTAAATGAAAGTAATAGCTCTTGTTCTTGTATCTATATCCTATTTACATCATCTCTCCAGTTTAATAACATGTAATTTTTCTTCTATACTACAATTTTCCCTTCCTGTGAAGCAATGAAATTGGTCTTTTTTTTTTTTTTTTTTTTTTTTTAACACAATATAGACATGACTGCTTTGTAGCCTGAAGATACAAGGAAAGCAAAGGCTGTCTGAAGATACATGGAAGGATGAGCCTTGTGAAGTCTTCAAGTCTTCAGGATGAGCCTTCAAGTCTTAGAAACTCTTCTGCAATTTTTGTAGATCTAGGAGAAAGTAGCATGTATGGCAAGCAGATTCATATCTTATAGGGACAGGAAGAAAGTATATCAGACTAGCAAAGCAGGAGAGGATCTCATCACAGAATTTTTTCTTAGATCTCCTTTCAATACACTATTTCTGTCTAAGCAATCAGGGATAATTCAACCATCAGTGTACACTGTAGTGTACAGTGCCTGTGACATGAAAGTATATTTTCCAACATCCTCAAAAGACTTTTGAAGCAATTTATGTTAATATTTTTCCTTTTTTCTTCCTTTCCTTTTTATTTTCCTTTTGCAATAGCAGAAGTGCTCTCTACTTCACACATTTTTTCATTAATTAGCTAGCTGATGGTCTATGGCCAGTTCCACAGCTCACTGAGCAGTCTAATATTAATATCATGTAGCTTTGTCACTTTGCTCAAATGCTATATAGCTTCTGCTGTACAAATAAACAGCAGTTCAGTAATGAGAAACCAGCCTCTAGGTCTTTTTGACAGTGGTTTTTTTGGGGAGGGAGAGGATTTAGGAATTTTTACGTGTGCTAAAGACAGAAGACAAATGAAAAAAAAGAAAAACAAAACAAACAAACAAATAAATAAATTACTGGTGTGTCTTGTATGTGAAAGCCATCTTGCAGTCAAGCAAACAGAGTCAAATGGCCAGATTAGAAACATTTGTGGCTTATGTGACCAGAGAAATACTAGTGAAGATATGAAGAAAGATTTTTTTATTATGGGGAGATTTCTATAGGAAATGTGAACAAGGCGGTAGTTAATGCTCAGTTTCAAGCCACCCTTTGCAAGCCACATACTAACAAACTAGAGCAAGTATAATGAAAAGAGCAAGCAACATGACTGGGGACTGGGCAGAGACTAATGGTGCTTCATTTGTTTAGATGGAGGAATAAAAGGCTGAATGCAAGGATATAATTGCAGTCTTCAAGTATCTAATGGGCGGCTGCAGAAAAAAAAAATGGGGCCAGACTCTTTGTAGGTAATCTGTGAAAGAATAAAAGCAATGGACACAAGTTTTAGTAAGGCAAGTTCTTATTGCATAGAAGGAAAACAAAAGTCATATTGAGAGCTGCCTGGACAGGCTGAGGACCCTTTTTCTTTGGAAACATTCAAAATTCATCTGGAAATGGTCCTGAACAGCCTGATATAACTTTGAAGTTAACCTTGATTTGAAAGGGTCACTTGGGGTTTAGATGATTTCCAGATGTCTCCCTTCTATCATAATGATTCAATTTTCTATTGGATTTGGTGTTTGTTTGTTTGTCTGTCTGTTTGCTTGTGTTTTGTTTGTTTGGGGTTTTTTTTCCTATAAATAGTTAATCACATACAATCTGAGAAAATCCTCATTTTAAGTTCAGGAAAAGCCTGGAAAAAAAGTAGGTATCAATTTCTCCTGGGATGACAAGTTTGGTGAGGATGTGTTTGTATGAGGTGGTTACTTGCATTTGAGCTTGGTATGGCTTTGAACTTCCTGAACTTGTGGCAAAATGGCATCTGGTCAGTAGCCTGTGTCTGAGTAGCTATGACTAAGCCCACAGAGACCACCTATATTTCCTCACTGAAGTTTAATGAAACAGTACTTTGCCACTAACAGGACCATTGACTGTGAATGGTTCTGACTGGGATCTGGAGTTGCTGGAGCTGCAGCACAGAAATACCACCATGGAAAAGTGGAAGTGGGAAGAGACTCCATTATCTGTTTGGAAAGCTCAAAAAATCATATTATGATAGTCAGTGGAGACACATAGAAGGTCCAAAGGAGCACACACATAGAGCTAAGATCAGTGTTCATATGGGTGATGAGAACACTGAGCCTGTAATCATCAGGTTTTCCCTGGTCTGTAACATCTTTCAGGAATAAAGTGTAGTTCTGTGTTTCTTTATTTCACAGTCAATTTCTTCAGAATGGTCTTCTCTGAAGGGAATATGTTAAGCCATTGGAACTTTGGAAATATTAAAGATCTTGACAGTCCATCACTCTGAAGGGTGTACATACTTTGCACACACAGAGACAGTCATATATTTACACACATCTAGTATATACATACTGCTTGTGTAAACGTACATTAACTACATATATGTTTATATAGCGGACTGTGCTGAAAAGACTGAGGTGTAAAAGCAATCCTCAGCACATTACTAGCCACAAATGTCATAAATGTACACCATCCCATTCTTTGACAGACTAATTGCAGGATAACTTGTTCAGAAAATATGGCTAGACTCCAACGTGGTTCCTAGACAACTAACAGAGCTCTCACCTGCTGTAATTTGTTATTATTAGGAGAATGTCCACAGTGAAAAGCAAGGCAGTGAAACTGCTTTCCCAGTTTAACCAGTATGACAATCAGATAAAGCTTTGTTGTACAGGTTTTTTATTTATGAATGGACAGATCACCTTGATCACCCACTATTTTGCATATTACTTTTCTTATTTCTGAATTTTGGCTAGTACAATTTGTCATATGTTTCTATATTTGATTCTCAAATCAGATCACAACCAGGGGACGTGCATTCATGTGCAAACCCCAGGGAAAGAACGTAGATAATCAGGACTTTCTATTGATCCTGTAGAGAAGAGGGACACTCTTAATTACTTTGAGGTTATAAACAAACAGATGTCAAGATTTCAATTAAGTTAAAAGTTTCCATGAACCAAGGGTATCAGTGAATATTAGAATTAGAAGACTTCAGCCCTGTGAATATAGAAAATATTGAAACACACAATTTCAGTCACGTGAAGAGAATTCAGAAACTACTTGAAAAGATGGTGCTTGTTATTTAAAGACATTTTATCTCGAAATAGCTCCAGAAAGTACAGTAGCCTACAAAGATCACTTCATTAACAGTTCCAGGTTTCTTTACAGGGCCTTCTGCAAACAGCTGTTTTCTCAAAAGATACCATGGAGGTCTCAAAAGATGCCATGGAGGTTAATGTAATCTCTATGACACAAATGTGGTTAATATTTTGCTCATGTGTATGCATGGTTTCTCATTCAAACTGAGCTAATGTACACGTTAAAACAGAAGATAGCAACAGAAACTATGTCCATTTCTGAAGTGACTTTGAAATATGTCCTGTTCTGGGGTTCACTGTTGTAATCTGGAGGGGCATTGTCATTATTAACCAGGAGCACCACCCAGGATCGCATTTCTTTTTTATTAAAGCAAGGGAGATGAGTGTGCAACAACATGCTCAGATCACAGCACAACTTGAAATTCTTTCTCAACACCACCCAGCACAGAGGTTAAGGTAGAACATGCTCCTATACAAACCTTTATAAACCTGGGTTTAGGAAAGGAACTACTATCTCCCGTCTGTTTGAGTGGGTCCAGAGGAGAGGTACAAAAATGATCTGAGTGCTGTAACACCACTTTGACGAGGACAGGCTGAGAGAGTTGGACTTGTTCAGCCTGTGAAAAGAGAAGGCTCTGGGGACACCTTATTGCAGGCTACCAATACCTGAATGGGGCCTACAAGAAAGCTGGGGAGAGACTTTTTACAAAGGCCTGTAGAGATAGAACAAGGGGTGAAGGTTTGAAACCATAAGAAAGTAGATTTAGATTGGAAATAAGAAGGATATTCTTCACTCTGAGGGTGGTGAGACACTGGAACAGGTTGCCCAGGGAAGTTGTGGATGCTCCATCACTGGTTATTTCAAATCCAGCTTGGATGGGGCCTTGAGCAACCTGGTCTAGTGGGAGGTGTTCCTGCCCATGGCAGGGGGGTTGGAGCTAGATGATCCTTCTAACCCGAACTATTCTAATATTTTCTTGTCAAGATGCAAGGAAATGGTTATTTCTCTGAGTTGTATCTTGGTAGAAACTTCTGAGTCTTTATGAAGAGGAGGAAAAAAAAAAATAGATTTGCGACAAAAAAAAAGCGCATTTGTAAGATTTTTGAGTGGGATATTTAGACAGTCCTTGGTAGTCTGAGATTTTTCTGGCCAAAATGGACACCTGATTACTTTCTACCAGATTTTTATAGCCCCAGACACTGAACTTGCTTAACAACTTGTTTCATATCAAGTGTAACTTTTTTATGATATATGGAATACACCTTACCACCACCCTCTTCAGCAAAAGAACAGTCAGAAAAAAAACAATCAGCACTACTTGGAATAGTCTAACAAAGAGCAGTGAGCATAAAGGGAAGAAACTCTTTCCTCATCAAGCAATATACACCGGCAAGTCTAGCCTTGAACTACCACACTGCCTATTTCAGTTGTACTCTGATCTGTGTATCATAAACTTCTTCGTCATACAAGAACACTAAGAAGAACAGCTGTCTATATAGTAAATCTGAGGAAGTTACATCATCTAGTCTGTTGATATAGGCTCAACTATGATGACTCTGAAGTGACTGCATGGTAAAGTGTGGACACTGCCTTTAAAGTAGTCTTTCAGTATCTTCTAACTTGTGTTATCTATCTTGTGACCTCTTGTGACCTCTTTTCCTCGCTCTCAGCATTTGATGTATTTAGCCCAATCACCATTATATTGGTTTTTGCTTCCTCATGATTAGGTTTACTGAGTGTTGCAAAGATTTTCTTTTGTTTCTGGGAATATAAATGATAATATGCTATTATTCTTTCCATGTTCATGAAATGGCACAGGAGTTGTGAACTACAGCTGTAGCTGACTTGATTAAGAAAAACCAAGCAGAGTGAGGAAAGGACAGAAAGGCTATGCTGGAACTACCCAACTCTGATGTTTCATTCCAAGTTCCTTCATCTGGAGAGTTTATGCAATGAGTCTACAGAAGGGGACCTGATTGGATTAGTGATACAGTAAAGTAAGCAGTGATACTTAACTGGAGAAGTGCTATTGCAAAGATGATTTTATGACACTCTATTAGGCAGAGCAAGATGGTGTAGAACTCATATCACAGTTTCTTAACCCAGCCTATGATGTCATTAACTCAGATGGAAAAGCAGTTTTGATTTTAAAGAGTTTTGAATGCATAAAGCTGTATCTATAAAGTAACCTGATAATAAAGAAGGAAACAAATTATTATTAGGCACCTCTGTTACATGTGAGAAATAGTAGAGAAAGTATTAAAAAATGCCCTCAGTGTCTAGTCACAGAGATAGGCTTTGAGCAGCAGAAGCAGAAATAAGTTTTGAGTATGACTGAACATGTATGGAAATATGTGCCTGAGCAGTCTGAGTTAAAATTTGTCAGCCTCTCTGGATTACAGGTACCAAAGCAGACTTTGAGTCCACCGCTAGTTCCGGTAGGTAGTCTGAAGGAGAAAACTGATGGGTGGCCATATGAGAAGTCCAGCTGAGCAGCAGAGAGCACAGGCTGAGAAATCAGCATCAACTCACAAAGTTCTTTTAGACTGAAGCTGAAGTTGAAAAGAAATTGAGCTTTTACTTTTAAGCTCAGTCAAAAACATGACTTCCTGATTTTAGGAGGTATAATACCACTTAACAGAAGACATATATGTATTGACACTTGTTAGAATCATGCTTCGCCACAACAGTGGCTCTTCTGGGAGTGTCTTGAGATGTCTACTCTGAGAATCAAGACATCCAGAAACAGCTATCTCAAATTATTATCAGGAGACCATTTTAACTAGGTAGATTTTATAGGGTTGAATTTGTTCATTGATGGCTACTGTGTCATTTATTTTCAGGATAGATGCAATTTCTTTATATATCTTGATGTCCAATGACATCAAGATGACATCTTAGCAGAGCAAACACAGAGTACATAGCAATGTGATGTTACAATTAGCTTGCAATTATTAAAACAATGGATTCATCTCTGATGTGAATGTTCCTACAGAAGAAATTGTAATCAAGCAGCACCATATGGACAACAGACATTTGGATCAAACAGAAAAAAGAGAGTGACTAACAAGAAGCGATGAGTGTAAGTTATTGTTATGCTGGAAAGTGGATACCAATTTACTCATGTGTCTAAAAATGTTGAAGCTGGGGAACTTTCAGTGCAAAAAAATAATCAACAACACAGAGAGAATAACAGGACTCGCCTTTCTCTAAACTTTTGCAAACACATGCCCAAAGCAGTAACATTTCTACCTTTTACATCTCAAGGAAGTTGTACTTTTTTTGCTGTAAAGAGTCAGTGCTGGTTTCAGAATTTACTACAAAATGCCAGACAGTGCAAATCTAGTAATGAAATTAGCAGTAAGAAAAAAAGGTGGTTTGTTGCTTAGTATTAATAAACAAAAATGTATTTTTGTTATGCTATAGTTGATGCAGCCTTAGGGCAGCTGCCAATCAAGTCATGTTTTATGTCTCAGTTCCTTGCTATTAAAAGCAATCAACGTTACCATGGAAACTGCAATTTTATCACATGGTACTTTTACAGTCTTTCAGCTGCAAAACATGCTATTAAAGAAATGTTTCTGAGTACTGTGTACTTCTGTATTTTTTAGTACTTTGAATGAAAATATTTTTTAATCCACAGTCAAAATCTGCCTGGGCATATTTTATATTTGCTTTTAGGAATATCAATAAAGACTATTAATGAACATACAAGACCTTATTAATTCCTAAAATCTTCCACTGTGCAATGTAAAATGGAAAAAACCCCTCATTCTTTCTAGTTTTAATAAAAATATAACTATTTCTGTTCACAACATCTGAGAAGATGACACTCATCACAACAAATTAATAACCTGTCCCACAAAGATAACATCAGGATTTCTCCTAGTCAGCTGATGTGTTTTAAGTCTATAAGAGTCAATATAAACACTGATGGAAGAAATTAAGTTTATTTATAAATCTGTATCTGGCATTTATTTTGAAATAGTTTGCTCATTTAGAAGTATGTTTGTGAAAGTTAGAGAACCAGGGAGTTTACTAATTTGTTGAAGCAGGAAGCAGATGCTTTTGTGAACTTAACCCCCATTTTTTTCCAACTGAAAGAAACCAAAGAAACAAACCCAGCATGCTTAAGCAAGTGGCCTGAACATTCAGACGTAAGCTATGAAAAGAAAGATCATTTAAACAACCACTAGCACAGTAAGTATATTAATAGTGAACTCTGGCCAGATCTTGCAATTCCATACTTTTTAAATATGCAGGCATCCTGCCCCTTTTTCTCCTATGGAGCTATACATTCTTATTCTCCAGCCTGCTGTATATAAAAATTTATACCATATGACAGCATAGTCTTCTCATAAACACATCATTTATGTTTCTGTGGAAATGACATTTACTTCAATTATAGTTCTACTCTTATTATTAGCAATAGCTATTTATTGGATGCTACTATTAAATAAAGGGCAGTAAAAATGATAGCATTAGTTATTCTGTTTAAGCCAATGTTTTAAGTGCTTGCCTTTATTTTTATACATTGCGGTTGTAGTGACTGAATTGTGACAAATAGCAGTAAACTATAAACTGAAATTAAAACCTACAGTGTCATGGAGTGGGTGATCCTTTTACATAGTTGAGAAATGCTGAGATGGGCTAAACAGTCTTCCTTGTTCATTTCAAAGACATTAGCAACCTTAATATGCACAGGAAACACCACCGCATCACATCCTTCTCTCTTTAGAGCCATAATTCCTGGACAAGGATCAGATGAGGCAGATTCAGAGCAAGTCCCCATAACCAAACTGGTCAAAGTTAATTACAAGGCATGCAGGGCCTACGCAAATTAGGGAAGCCATTTTTGCACAGATATGCTTAAGCTGGTTCATTGCATCATTCTCTATGACATTGTAAGCTCTTGTATGTGACTTTAAATAGCTTCTGCTATTAGGACTAAAGAAGACGGAAATCTGCACCAACTTGTTAGACCACAATTTCTTTATGAGGACCCCAGGCCTGTTGCTGACTATCTCCAGCCTTGCTTGCTCAGGAAGCCCAGAGCATTGCAAACCAGAAGTTCTAACAGAGCCCAACAGAAACATTTTTCACGGTATTATAACTGATAATAATTATTATAAGTTAGGCTGGTCACATTTTTTTTTGTAATCTGGTCCCTAGGAACAGATGGGTACCCCCTGTGGGGTCTGTTTCTCACTGGCTTGCAGTGTATGCTGAATAGCTAGAGGTACAGCTCCCTGCAACCGCATGGCCCTAGACTCAGTTGTGGGCAATCCAATCAGACAAGAAAATTTAGCTGAAGTGTTTTCTCTTTCAAAGCACTGTCTTCCTCTCTCTCTCATGCCTCACCTCTGCACTTGCTCAATATAATCTTCCCATATCTTTATGCTGTGCAGCTTTTTTACTAACATTGCACAGATATTCTTTAAACAGGTTCAGCAAGTAGCTGTTTTCATAGGGCTACCTTTGCTTCCATTGCTGACACCTTTTCTACAAGAGCAGCAGACTGCATTGCTGCTGCTATTGCTTGAATCTGAGAAACAATTTCACAGTGAGGATTTGTTTTTTTTTCTTTACAGGCTGCTTGACAGTGATGCATGAGGAGGCTACTGTGAGCAAGTGCTGGCCTCCTCCCTCTCCCTACTGACACAGCTATAACTTCTAGCTTTGTCACAGCTTGTAGAAGATCACACCAGAGCTGAGGATTTCACTTTGGCTATTGCTGTTTCTCTCTGATACTCTGTTCTAAGTGGAATCGTTGAACCCTACTATGCTGTGGGAGCGTCATGCCTTCCTTTCAATTTTCTCATAAATAACCATTTCATCTTCCGGTTGGATGGTTATGCACATGAGGTCTAAATAATGAGAAATGGAGGAAAGGCAGAAACACAAGCACCTTACCCTGATAACCAGACAACAGCCTGTTTTCATATCTTATAACAAGTAACGTTCTGCTTTAACTTGTAGCTAAGCAGGAAATAGTTTTTTAGTCTGATGAAAAGAGTAACTGCTAAGTCTTTGTGGGAGTGTGGAAACAGGTATCTAAGGTTACAGTTGTTCTTCACTTAAAGGTAACACTCAGACAGGAGAGGACTGCCAATAGGAATACAGTCAATAAAAATATGGAGAAGTAATTAAATAATGAAACTTGGGACTGGGAAAATGCTTTCTTTTGCTGCCTCTGCCTCATGTTTCCTGGCTGACACTGGGCAAGTCACTTACTGAGAAACCAGCTACAATAGTGACAATCTGATATTTCACTAGATGGGAATAAACTTCAAGCAGAAAAGAACAAGTGCAGGATATAATGTATCTATGATTTCTTACAAATAGAAAATTTTATATCAAAATTCTTTGCACACCACAAGATGATTTCAAGTGAAATTCCTTCTTTTAGATATAAAATTATGCATCCCAGAGAAAATGGCACTTTTTAATAAAAAGGTAACTCTAGAAAGCACTATTTTTATAACAAATACTTTTTTTCCCTCCTCAATAAAACAATGTAAAAATAAATATTTTCACAGAAATAAAGTCCTGATTTGGTTTGGTTTGGTTTTTTTTTAATTTAATTGATTTAGATTTTTTTATTTCCCTCTTGTCCCTGATTTTTGTCTCTTCACCCTCCTTTCCTGTCTTTGATGTCTAGGCTCAAGGCTTCCTGACCACCCCTGGACAGGGAAGTAGTTTTCTTGTCTTTCATCTCAGTAAGAAAAAGAGTGGATAATGAATGAGGGTGACATTTTTATAGAGAAAGAGATTAGAGTGCACTTAACAGCTCTAGCACAAGGGAATTTTGCTTTGATTTGTAGTTTTCCACAGTTTTCCACTCAGCTTCAGACAGAAAATCTACATTTTATTTATGGAGAATCTGTGCAAAAAAAGATGGTGGAAAATGATAGATGAATAACAACTAAGCTGAGGTATCTAAATCCCTTAAGCTCCTTTAAAATCGATCTGTGAGTTAAATACACATTTAGAGGTTAGACATACAGATAGATACCACTATTTTGCTATGACTGCTTATTTAGCCTTTATCCTTTGATAATAGACATGACTGTTTGAGAAAATGGAATACATCAGACAAAAAAACCCAACCAAACAAAAACCCAACACAAACCAAACAGAACAAAACAAAACAAAAAGTGAACAAAACCAAACCAAACAAACAAAAAAACACCCACAAATAAACAAAACCAACCCAGAATTTATATTTTAATACATCCAGGATCAAAATAAAATGAATAGCATAATATAGTCTAGCCAGTATTTTCATTGACAGAGTAATAGCATTTTATTCTTCTCCAAGCATCTGCTGCATCAGCAAACAAAACAGTAGTACATCTACAATTTGGCAGAGAGTAAGACTCAATTTCTTTTGCTGGGGAAATGAATATTAATATCAATGTATAACCCAAAAATCAGCAAGCAAGAAATGGAGTCCAGAGTAAAGCCCAATCTTTGACAGTCTTTGGGCAGTGAAACATAGACCAGTGCACCCAGTCACATGTCTGAGTTTTAACTCTTTTATTCCTCTAAGGTCAGACACGCCTTGGTGTCTCAAAGAGAGTGGGGATTTTTATTAAAATATGGGCCTGAAGCTGACCTGAAGCAAACAGCTTTGTCAAACACAGAATGGATCAGAATCTTTAAGGGTTTAGCAATCCACAGACAAAACATTTCTCAAAATATTTGAAACACTGGATGAGAAACGGTGCAAGGAATCATCCAGAAATATTTCCTATTGGAAAAGAAAAAAATCACAGGTGGAAATATTTCCTTACACAAGCACAAGCATTTTTTTGAAGTGCAGAAGTCTGAGGCAGTCTTTACTTGGACCTCTGTACCCCAAATGCCCCATACAACACAGGATAAAATACTACAAAATCTCTTCTGCTTTCTCCCTCTATTTAAAACAAACAAGCAAACAGGCCCATCTGCTGCCTTTTATTGATGGTGAAGAACCCTTAAGGCAGCTGGGAGTAGCATATTTGCCTTCATCATCGTGTAGGATTCTATTCACATATTTACAGTGCAGTCAAAATTAAATACAAGAATGCAAAAGGAGTCCTAGCCAGCTTGAATTTCATCTACATAAGAGGGTGTAAAAGTGGTGCTTGAAAGAGCAGTACTCTAGGGAGGCTGAAACTGGAAAGTTATCCACGAATACAAGGTTTACTGTACAAATCAAGCATGCTGGCAATGAAGACCACCTGCCAGAATAATCTGTCTGAGACTCACTTAAGGAACTAAATCACCTGCTTAAAGCTTTATTTAAGTGAAATTGCCCAGAAAAGTAAACACAGTGCAGCCTATCAGCAGGTCCTTAAGGGAGGGGCCATTTGTTGCTTGCCCAAGTCACTAGAGGATGAGCACTACATTGTCACTTAGTCTGAAAGTCTAGATTTTGTGTTGAGTAGTAATCCTCCCCTCCTACATGTACACACAGAGAGGGCCTTATAAGGCATGCCTAAAGAATTATGACTTTTGTCATGAATATATTTAGTATGGAAAAACGGGCACTGCTATGATAGCTATCCTTGCACTTAAAGGTACCTCTAGCCCAAAAAAGTAAGTGAAACAGAAGTATTCTGATGTTTTTGTGGTTTAGTTTTGTCCTCTTTTGAATGACCTTTACATCAAACTCTGTTTTAAGACTAAAGTACTTATAGTACTGTTCACCTACTCCATATACAAGTTTTACTCAGTCAGGTACAGGTTCATAATATAGAATAGCTCCTGTTCTTGAAAAGTCAGGCAGAGAATGAGGTGTTATAAATATGATTAGTTTCATTCTACAGATAAAATAAGTGAAGATGGAATCTTCAGTGTCTTCCCTAAATCAACATAACAAGGTGTAACCCTGCTAGGACATAGTAATTTTTAGTTTCACTCTAATGCCTTACAGAAAGATTTCTGTTTCTCTAAATTGTGACTGTGGTAGGAAAATAGCTGACTTTAAGCATTAATCTGAGACCATGTAAAAAAGTTAACAGTCACTCAGAAATTATCAAAAAATGTGACTGATTTCTTTTTATCCTGTTGTATGCATTCCCATTATAAGACATTTGGGGTACAGGATCTGTACTGTGATGTGCCCTAAAATTTCATAATCTCTATAGGTTCTCTCAATGAAAAATTTTTCCATCAGTTGGCACCTGTAGTAAAAGCTCACTGAAGATAAGCTTCAAGCAGCCTTTTACAGCCCTACTTATAACTATTTACCTTATTCTGAGGACCAGATTCTGTCATTCTCACTCACAGGGAATTTTCACTGTACTCCATGAATTGCTTCATTGGTTGTAATGTGGATTTGCAGGCTTTGAGGTAAATGATTGAAAGTCACAGAATAAAGCTCAGAATCTTCTGAGCTGCACTAATTACAGGAATAATGAAGGTACCATTTTTTTCTTCTCTTTCCATCGTTCTCTGTCTAGGTCAAAGCAGGCAGCCATAAAAGAAAAGACACTCTTTCTTTCCAGAATTTATTTATCAATACAGTGATATTTGAGACACACATAGGTCTTGACTGAATTTTTCTGTACATCTGAGTCCTGTGTTTGGGGGCATTGATTAGTCAGGAAAGGAAGGACTTGAAGTTAAGATAAGTCTTTGCTTAAAATATACTATCTTCTACATCACAGATGTGGGTAGAATTGAAGTTGCTTATTTTTTAATGATTTTTTTTTTTAAATCACTCTTTTTCTTTGTTTTTTTTTTCCCCACTTAATTTTCCCTCAAAATGAAATAAAATAAATAAACAGCCTCCATTAAAATTGCATTTACTGACTGAAATGAGAATAACATTGTGATGTAACATGTTTTTTACTAAGATCTCTTGGTGGCCACAGCAGAATTGCAATGTAACAACCAATTAAAATAAAATCTTGTATACCATCTAAAAAAAAAAAAAAAGGTCAGACAATTAGTTCTAACAAGGCTTTCAGCATTGTAAGGTTAGATGGTTTTTATAAAAATAATGGTACTGTGTCAAACACATTTAGTCTTTGTGAATGCACACAGAAGGCTAGTCTGACTTTTTTAAGTTCTCATTTTTAAAGTGTAACTTCCATCATTTGTTGCTAATGTGAAGTTCATAGGGCATGACAGACAGACCTTTCCCTAAGAGAAGGGAAACTACATGCAGGATACATAATTATGTGACTGGACATCCATATATCACACATAAGACAAAAAATAAAACAATTCATCTGGCCTTGAAAACTGAAAACTCTGTACAGCATCTTTAACATCTAAGGAAATTATTCCTGGAGTAACTCAGAGATGTGTGAGAGTTTGTGCACAATGATCTTCAGAAAGCAAGTGGCAGTATTTTTCTGAAAGAGTCCAGGATCTTCTCAAAAAAGGTTTGGTGTCATTAATATGAAAAGTGTAAAAAGATAACCAAGCCCTTTTTTTTTTTTTTTTCAGATGAGCGGTGCTGTGATGTTTCATAGCCCAGTGAATGAAAACACCAAAAGAACAAAATACAAGACATGATTTTCTGAAGTAGAAATTACCCAGAAATTGTGCAAGTCAGAGGGAGCTGAGAGTATTCAGGGCTCTGGAAAATCCATCCTTTTCTTTGATTGTTAATGCCTCCATACTACAAATTTACTGTATAAAGTAATGGATAATACTTATCACATTTATTTTATAGTTTTACTTTGTATGTGGGTTGCAAAGTAAGAGAAAACTCTAAATAACTTCCAGTTCCTTTTTAAAAAATTTATTCTCCAGGATTACCTTTACAATTACAAGGCTTCAGCCTCAGACATCTGATGGATGACCGGTAAGGTGACAGAAAAAGAAAATTTCCTTTCTATACTCCCTATACACAAAGTAATACAGCTGATGGCACAAAAGATATGCACTATAAAATACTTAGGGCCCCTAGATGGCAGTCAATAGAGGGATTAGAAATTACTTGTCCCTTCAGCTTCAGAAAATGAGCAGCACCTCTGTGAATCCCTCTTGGGACACTGTGCTAGTGATTCCTTAATTCCATGTCTTCAAAGTAGCTTATTTCCTTCACTTTTTAGTGTATTTTTGTGAATACCTGCCTGGTGCTACCACTATTGTAATTTCTCTAAGGCTGCATGATATATTAATATATCCTGAATGATATATTTGTATCAGGATGTAAATTTTTAAAAGTAGTAGTTGCAGCAGTGGAAATTGGGAGTTTCAAAGGAACTGGTGTTGCACAGGACTTTTCATGTTTGCCATGTTCTACAAAATGCAGCTCACACAGAAGATGTTCATAGAAGCACAGACAGTGGATTTATGTGAATTTACAGGTGATATCTTTCTAAGAAGGATGGCGTTCCTGGGCCTGCCAACATGCCCAAGATGCAGGGACTCCGACAGAACCACACTAACTGCCAGCATTTAGAGAAGGGCCTTGCTCTCCATCACAGTCCTCGGGTCTAGCTAATTCTTAGTCCCTTTACTCTAAATCTGCAATGGGGTCAGAGTTCCCTCTTCTGAATAAATGAGGAAATAATTTGAAGTCCTGTACATTCTTCTCAGTCAGAGATCACAAAATCACAGAATGGTTGAGGTTGGAAGGGACCTTTCAAGGTCATCTAGTCCAACCCCCCTGAAGGAAGCAGGGACATCTGGAATTAGAGCAGGTTGCTCAGAGCCCCGACCAAACTCACCTGAAATAGTTGCAGGGATGGGGCATCTACCACCTTTCTGAGCAGCCTGGTCCAGGGTCTCATAGCCCTCAGTGTAAAAAATGTCTTCCTTCTCTCTAGTCTAAATCTCCCTCTTTTTGTTTAAAAGCATCACCCCTTGTCT
>JAAGNO010013661.1:0-41965 GCA_033439905.1 Ceryle rudis | reverse complement strand
CAACTGGATGCAGCACCATTCACAGCCACTCTATGTGCCCAGTCATCCAGCCAGTTTTTAACCCAGCAAAGGGTGCACCTGTCCAAGCCGTGGGCTGCCACGTTTTCCAGGAGGATGCTGTGGGAGATTTTGTCAAAGACTTTGCTGAAGTCTAGGTAGACCACATCAACAGCCTTCCCCTCATCTACCAGATGGGTCACCCAGTCATAGAATGAAATCAAATTGATTAGGCAGGACCTTCCTTTCTTAAACCCATGTTGGCTGGGCCTGAGCCCCTGGTTGTCTTGTACATGCCGATTGATGGCACTCCGTATGATCTGCTCCATGACTTTGCCAGGCACTGAGGTCAGGCTGACAGGCCTATAGTTTTCTGGATCCTCCTTCTGGCCCTTCTTGTGGATGAGCGTCATATTGGCCAGCCTCCATTCATCTGGGACCTCCCTGGTTAGCCAGGACTGGTGATAAATGATGGAGAGTGGCCTAGACAGCTCTTGTACCAGCTCCCTAAGCACCCTAGGATGAATCCTATCCGGACCCATACACTTGTTAGGATCTAAGTGGCATAGCAGCTTGCTAACTACTTCCTCCTGGACTTCAGGAGGGATATTCTACTTCCCATCCCTGCCTACCAACTCAGGAGCTCAGTTGCCCTGAGGACAGTCAGTCCTTTTCTTAAAGACTGAGGCAAAGAAGGCGTTGAGCACCTCGGCCTTCTCCTTGTCTTTCGTTACTATGTTCCCCTCTTCATCCAGTAAGGAGTGGAGATTTTCCTGTCCCTCCTTTTGTTATTAATGTATTTATAACACTTTTTATTATTCTTGACAGAATTGGCCAGATTAAGTTCCTACCAAGCCTTTGCATCTCTAATTCTCTTTCTACATGATCTTGCAATGTCCTTAAATGCTTCCTGGTTCACCTGCCACTTCTTCCAAAGCTGAGATAATCTTTTTTGTCTTCTGAGTTCCTGCAAAATCTCCCTGCTCAACCAGGCTGGTCTTCTACCCCGCTGGCTCATTTTTTGGCACAGCCTGCTCCTGTGTCTTCCTAATTTTATTCTTAAAGTAAGCCCAGCCTTTTCAAGCCCCTTTGCTTTTGAGGGCTGCTTCCTACGGGACTCTCCGAACCAGCATCCTAAGTAGAGCAAAATCAGCCCTCCAGAAGTCTGAGGTAGAGGTTTTACTGAAGGCCCTCCTAACTTCACCACATATTGAAAATTCTATCACATCATGGTCACTGTGCCCCAGATGATCTCCAACCAACACATCTTCCACCAGCCCTTTCCTGTTCGTAAAGAGTAGGTCTAGCAGGGGACTAGCCCTGGGAGGCTCGCTTACCAGCTGCAACAGGAAGTTGTCACCCACACATTCCAGAAACCTCCCAGACTGCCCCCTTTCTGCTGTGTTACAGTTCCAGCAGACATCTGGTTGGTTGAAGTCTCCCATGAGAACAAGGGCTAGTGAACGCGAGACACCTCCAAGTTGTTGAAAGATTATCTCATAGAATCATAGATTCATGAAGGTTGGAAAAGACCTCCAGGATCATCAAGTCAAATCTTCTACCTAACAATTCTATGGTCACTAGACCATTCTCTGAAGTGCCACGTCTACTCGTACATAAAATACATCTTTTAGGGACTAAAACTATTATTTTGATGAATGAATTAACAATCTGTCTTTTAAACAATAGACCAAAGCAAGAAACTGATGTCAATAAAGAACATTTTGCTAAAATAGTAGCCTAATAGTGGAGATACATTTCCAGAGGCATTCAGTTTATCAGCTGACCTTTTTTGATATTCAGTGTTAGATAGAATTTGGCTCTCTGCACCTTAATTTACCTATAAGCCTCATCTCTGAAAAGCCAGTTAAAGGGATGTCTCATCAGTGTCTTTATGCTGGTCACATGGTCTGTAGAAGACTCCTACCAGGATATCAGCCTCATGATCATGTCAGATTCATGATGATGATCAGCACTCATATCAGATGTGAATTCCACTTTCAGCATGCATAACCAAAAAGCACATTTATAGCTCTTATATAGATTTTTAGGGCCACTGTAGAAAGAAAGGCAGAGTTCAGTGATCTTTACTCCCATTCATATGCATAAAGAAATTTCTTTGTCCCTTAGTCTTTAGCTAAAGTACCGAATCTGAATTATTTAACTTGGACTGGGTTATAAAGCATTTTAGAATATAGGAGCTAGTGCCTCTTTCGCATGCCTTTTATATTAAATGAGCTGTTGTGATCAAGTTCTAACTTCTGCTAAGTATAAAATGTGATTTGATATTTGAACTGAGTAATAGCAATTTAATTTTCAGAGTCTCTGGGAAAGCTAAGATTCCAATGAGTTCAATGTGTTCTGTGAGTTATCAGAAACGCAGGCTTTCAAAATTAGTATCTTTGCTTGAGATCTGAAAAGAATCCTTTTCATTTGTTAGTTTGCATGAAAATTAGTTCAACCTTTTTGTCCAACTTCTGGCCTGTTGGGCTGAATGCCTTGCACTAAGTTTGAATATCCTTGAGCCAGATTCCAAGGTCCTTATCAAAGATCCAGATCAAAAGTATTTTAATCTATTGGGTGCTTCTAAATTGCAACAGTGGAAATTTGTGAGAGTTCATATCAAGTGAAAATGGGAGGAATTGAAGCAGCTGGGTTCAGTCCTGCTCCCAAGCTGAAATAATTGATTCATCTGGGAACAGGACTGAATAACTGTTAAAAGCAAACAGTACAACAAGGCTGCTATAGTTACAGACAGAAACAATGGATTTGCTTTAACAAGTAAAAGAAATTAAAACCATTGGGTAGGCTTATTCAAACAACTATATTTGTTTAATTTGCTGTAAGGA
Organism: Ceryle rudis; assembly: GCA_033439905.1. Taxonomy (NCBI): domain Eukaryota; kingdom Metazoa; phylum Chordata; class Aves; order Coraciiformes; family Cerylidae; genus Ceryle; species Ceryle rudis. The sequence goes on along the minus strand of JAAGNO010013661.1, from coordinate 39,119 downwards.
AAATATTATAGTTTGGTGTATCTAATATTTTCCTGCGTAAATTTTCTTTGGAGTTTATCTTTTGTGCATTGCCTTTAAAATCTTATACGTAAGTACAGCCCATAATTAGGGTTATTTCAAATGGTTCTCACTGTGGTCCATACTCAGGAAAAAAACCCACGGATCTTCATGTATATACACTCAAATGCCATGATGCATTCAGATGATTTTCTGGAGAAAGGTCTAATTTTGATACAGTCTTTCAAAAGATCTCTTTTCCAATCAGGTGAAAAAATAATTACTATACTGTAAGTCTTTTTCCCCATATAGAGCTGTATGATTTCTATTACAAAGGTCACAGAGAAAATACAGCTAACTCATTGCCAGTTTTGGCCTGGAGAGGTCCATTTTTATTTCCCTCACCATCTTTATATTTTCACTGCTGTTCTAGGCAGGACTCTGTCCAGAAACTATTGTAGGTTCTTTCATCTTATTGTCATCTATTGATTTTACTGAGAATTAAATACCTTACAAGCTCCTGGCTTTGGTTTTTCTGGGAGACTTTCATCTTCTGTCAGCCATCTTGTCAGGCTTTTAATCTGAATTGACTAATTTAGATCTGGATTTCTAGTCTACTGAGAGAGAGAGGAAAACACTCCCAGAAGCTCATTATCAAAAGAGGTATTTAGAATAGTGAAAATAAAATGTTCCCTGAAAAGAATATCTTTCTATCTTGATGTGCTGCAGAGGGAGGCTAAATGATTAGTTTAGACTCAGTGGCTAACTAGTCAACAATTAGCTGCGTGTGGTGAATCAAACCAGCTCTATCCCAATACCCATTTATCGAACAGGAACAGGACCTAAAAAACATCCTTCGCATTTAAGATTCCTCTCACTAATGAAAACATTTATTGTGAAGACCTCATGCAACAGATTAAATTTTTGAGACATACCAGCAGAAAGAAAAACTCTTTTTAAGGGTCAAAACCTGATCCTCTGGTCAGTTTATAGAGTACTTCATTCTTCTTTCCTGGCAGGTATACTCACACTGAAATAATATCAAGATATTAACGTTAGTGACCTGTTTGGCTGTATTTTCTGGCTTAATAAAAAGGGGTTTTTTTGTTTGTTTTTTTTCAAATTTATATTTTTAATCTGAAAGTCTGTTTACCCCATGCTATAAGGTGTAATGGTTTTCTATGTCATGCTAAAAGCTACATATTAATAAAATGCCATTAGTAGCTAAAGTAACAAAATTAGTTATAAAAGATTCTAATGGCAGAATTATTAACTATCCACTTCTTTTCTTAAACATCAAGACCCATAGCATAAATAAAATCTATCTCCAATACTTCAAAATTTTCTCTCCAACCCAGTGGAATGAAGTCCTCAGTCTAAACCAGAGAGGATTAAGTGTAGTTTAAAAAGTACATTTACTACTACACATTCCGATGTTGTAAACAGTAATGGAGCTTTCAAGCACCGAATAAAAGATTAATACTTATAATGAAAGCAAGATGAACACTCTTAGAACAGTCTGTTTAAGATGTATCTAGCAACTGTTATTCTTAATAATCAGATTTTTTTTTCTGCAATATTTCTACAATTTTTAGGGGACAGAATAAGACCAGATTCTAATACTCTCACTTATAGTTATTCCCATTGCAGTACAGTGGATTTATTGGATTTTTCTAAAAACGTAACAAAACAAAACCAAACCTATTCCACTCACATAAATTTATCAGCCATTATAAAGGAAAAGCAAAAATTACTGAATGATTTCAAATTCAGATGTTGACAGGTTTTTTAACTGGATTTACTGAAATAAAGTTTGAGTTAAATAAAAAGTTGTAGCTTCAACAAAGTATTCCGTATTTTTCAATATTTATAAAACTTGTTTATAAACTAAACAACGGGAAATTAAATTTAAAAATTTATTTCATATGCCAATTAAGATGTCTTCCATTTTAACAAAACATAATTTTAATGTTTAGAATAGAGATAGATGACTTGGGCATCTAGTCCTTCTGATAATAACCATATCATAATCATAGTTATTTTCATGAAATTACTCACACACTTCTTAAAATCAATTAAGTAACCTGCACTCCCTTCTCAGCAATCCTCTTTTATCTGTATTCTTCCTTCCTAATTCTGAGCTGCCTACAACAGCACTAATGATCATATCCAATTTTCTTACAAGATTAAATATAATCCTTTCAAATTATACTGTCTACCTTTGCTATTGTTCTTATCAATACTAGTATCCTCTAGCTGACATTTTCCTTCCTTAATGGTATTTCTTTTATTTACTTCTGTATTCACAGAATAATCTAAGTTGTTGGTTTTGTGGTTTTTTTTCCTTGCTAAAACTCAAGGAGCTAGTACACTAACCTTTCTCACCTCCTTTCTTTCCATTCCTTAGTTTAAATTTCTTTTTACCGCAATTTCCCAAACATTCATAAACCTTGACTTCACAAATTCTCAGAGGGACAGCAGTAAGAGTCCTCACTCCATGAATGGGAGGATCAGACATGCTCCATCTCTCTCACTGTAGCAGTTGTGCATCCTCAAAGTACCCTTCCCACAATCACCACACCCATTGCAAAGGAAATCTATATTTCCTTCCCAAAAAGTGATAATTACATGGACTATGGCTTCTCTATGGTGAAAGCAGGTCTGAGATCAAACTCCACTGTGAAAACATCTCCAACCTACAGTGGGGGAAAAAGCAACTCAGTTTTAAGGTCTCTGCAGCAGTTTAGGTTGCTCCAGAAGTAGAGGATGGAAGCCCACAGTGGTTCAATGTTGGAATCCTTATAGAGTCTTATGAATAAAGACAGCAGCTGTCAGAGTGAGAGAATTAAAGGATTTGATGGTTTGAACTGATGTTTTGTTTCTCCAAACATGTGCTCTCCCATGTTGGAGGTAAGCTAGATTTTCTGAGCTGATGAGGCTCTTCAATTCTCACTGATCCACCTGAATTTGGGCTTTTGTCTAAGTCAGTACAAGGTTTTTTTTCATGTAAAAGAAACTGAATCAAGATCATAAAGAAAATATTATTTATCAATGCAGAAATACTTATCAAGACCTGAAATAGGTTCAACAGTCAAGTGGAACACAGAGTAGAAAATCATGCAGATGAAAAAGAAAGGAAGCCATGACTGGATGAACAGATTGTGCTGGGAAGCAAATTACTGATACAAAACCGAAGGGCAGTCAGTAAAGGAGAGAGTTTTGACTGAATATCTGCTTGGCAATTTTGAGTTGATACTTAGATTTTTATATAGATAGCAATATCCCTAAGGTGGCTCAGAACTGCACTGCTATTCTCCTGCCTTCTAGAGCAGACAGTAATCTGAATTAATTAATATCAATCTACTTTTAACAGAGTGTTTCTGAGCCACATTTCAGTAACAAATGTTACACACCAGAAGAGAAAACATAGCCCTATCTGATATATGTGGAGCCTCAGCTGTACATATTTGACCCCTATTTTACACAGTTGCAGCTCATTGATTCTCTCTTTTAAACTCCTGGACTGAGCACTCAGCAATCATTGGACCACCCATATATCTTCTGAGCTGATTTAGTCTATGAACTGTAACCCTGCTACAGGGCTGTAATGTTTCTGGCACCTACAATGCTGGCTGCTTGTCATTATGACATATAACCTAGAAGATGTACTTAAGAACAAATAACCTCAGAAGTGTTAACACGCCATCAGTCTTTTCAGCTAAAGCAAAGGCAGGGCTGGGGACTATCCAAAAACTGAATAAATGAGCAAATTCACATACTCAGTAGCCACCAAAGTTCAGGTTTGGAACCAAAAGTGTCAGAGAAAGAAAGGAATCTAGGAAAGGTCTTAATGGCTAAAAAACCCTATTCATTTTACCTCATGAAAGGCTGTAAAGTTACAGAGGTTATTTTTTTCACTTTTACTTGAAAGCTCTGTATTTTTTTCCATAAAATGTCTGCAATTGCTGCATGAATCTGGTGATGGACAAGCTTAAATTATAAATATTTTCCTTTTCTAGGGTTTATTAGAAATGCCAATATGAACATAGACCAATTGAAATAGAGTATCCTAATTTAATTTAATAGAGCTTTCTAAAAGGTCAGGAAGAACATTATACACTGAGAATTAAAATAAAATATAGATAGTACTAGAACTGGAGTTACTGTTTATCCCACTTCAGTCCTGTTCTTAATGAAATTGTATTGGATTTTTTTATAATACATCAAAGAGTCAACATGAAACAGATGAAACAGTTCTCAGAGTATTAAATATATCAACAATATAAAGCTGGGTCAGATAATGGCAGAATTAAACAAAGACGAAAGGTAACAGTCCTGGCTTCAATTAATGTAGTGAATTAATGAATGATCTCTATTACTCTACTCATGTTCATTAAACAAGTATAATGGCCTTCTGAATTGTCCATGTGAACCTTGAGAGTCTATTCAATCAAATTACCTATGCTTACTGTCAATCCCTTGCTGATTATTCATTGTCAGAGGCATGCATAACTAGCCCTTTGGCATTTTCATTCCCTTAAGGCTCAAGCATGCAGTATTACCAGGGCTGTGCCTATGAACACAGACTCCTCAAAGTGAATAAACCCCCATTTTATGTAGTTGTGCCTGTGTGTGTATTTACAAACATATCTAATGTACTGGTCCTTGTTAGTTGCGTGTAGGGCTAACCAAATTTTACAGCTATGTAGGTATCCCATCTTTTAGAATAGATAGATAGATAGATAGATGAATAGATAAAACTTTTTTTATTCTGATCTGGACTGGGGACTCCCATAGGGAGTAACAATAATGGGATGAAAGATCAAGTGGCTTCTTTCAACAAAAGTAGGCTCTTCCTAGAAAAACCAGGAAGACGGAAGAAGGATGTAGGCAAAACTGCACCTTTATGAGTTCGCAGCATCAAAATACAGGTGTGCTAGCAGTTGCCAATAGCTGCTAGAACTACAAGCAACTCATTGTTAAGGAAGAGACTGTAGCCCTTGGTAGAAATTGTTTTCCTCCTGATTTGTTGCTACTGTTCGTTGTTTGCTGTCTTGGAGTCAGTGTAGGACTTTACCTTTCCCCAGTGTTCAGACTGATTTATGTAACCTAGATAATAAATTCCTGTGTTCATCATGGTGAATCTCCCAAGGCAGACAACCTACAGGGCTTCATGTGTGCATTTTCAGTGAACTTTAAGAATAAGATATTACAACCTGGTCCTTTGTTTGTACCAAGGCAATGCCTGCTACTTATTCAAAATATAGTCTTAAAGGAAGCATCAGTGCCTTGCTCACATTTACCCAACCAGTATCTCCCAAGCTGTAGAAGCGGGACCATTTGCTTCTTTGCTTTCATTTGCTTGAGTTAGGTGGTCATAGGTCAGCCCTTAACCTTCTTATGTTTTTCCTGATGTTTTCAAGCTGAAAACAATATTGTTTTTCTCAATAGCTTATAAAAGATGACCCCGTGGTTTCCTGTTAAGATGCTACATTATTTTTGTGCTATTTTATGACAGGAGTATTGGAATGAGGTAAAAGCACTAAACTCATGTTAAATGTTTCTGTAGGAAAGATGGTTGCATTTATTAGGATTAATAGACTACTTATGCTGGAAACTAAAATCCTCTTTTTATTCACATGCAATATAGTGTGCAGGTAACCAAAATCCAATCTTCTTAATCCTCAGTGAAGCAGCTTTTTCCCTGACTTCAGCGACAGTTCAATTTCTGTTATGCTAACCATATGCTTCTGATTGATTATCAGTTATATTTAATTATTCAGAGTTACAGATGGCAGTTTTCTGAGGCAAACTGCTGATCTCTGGAGGCTCTGTGTGCTGATGCCACTGTGTATGCAGTTACAACTCTTGAGTTCCCGAAGTTAAGAAAAACAGGTAATTTAACCACTTCTGTAAGCTGTATTGGCCTATCCAGCCAGAAGAGAATGAAAAAATTCTGATACTAAGGTAGTAGACTAAATCTCTAGACATGGAAAGCTGGATAGTATGAATAATATGAAACACCCTGTGTTGCTAGTAATTAATGTATTTCTCCTTATCCACTGAAAGAAACCTCTGAGTTGAGCTGCATCCCTTTCCTCCACCAAGTTTTTCTCATTCTTTACATCTGAAGGGTATTGGTACTACAGTAGAGAACCAAGTTCTTACTTCCTTACTGGTAGGATCTGGACTCTCTGAGGCCCTGCTGTCATTTGTTGCAACCCCAGTATTCAGTACAGAGAAATAATTGGTGAGCAAATCAGGATAGGTCAGATATATTGGTACCACTATGAAAAGCATGGAAAAGGAGAAAACAAGAAAAAAATATTGGATCTCCCATTCTCCAGATGCTAAAAAACCCCAAACAAAACAGAACAAACCAAACCAAACAGAAAAAAAAAAATTTTCCCCCTTGTGCATTTTTGGTGATGATTACCATAGGGATGCTGGGAAAGAATCCACTGCTGTTTGTTGGGTTTTTTTCTTGAGAGAGGTTTTTTGTTTTCAATTCACCTGATAGTGCAGTCCCAGCAGAATGCACCTAACAAATCATAGTGAGTGTCTGCACCTTGCTATGTATCAAAGTCCCTTAATGTGCCAACAAAGTTCTCCAAGGTCAGAAAAGCAGTTTATCAACCTCTTATATCTCTTATAGGAGACAATAAATTTATTCTACTGTTGGAATCTATGAATAATTCAGATGCTCTATGAGATAAACACTATTGCTTAGGATGCTCTGCATGTCATTGTCAACTAGTAACAAACACTGTCATTGCTCCATGTACTCTGTACTTCCTCTCAGCTAAGGAAAATGCAGTGCTCTGTGCATTTTTCTATGTCCTTTAGCTCTTCAAAGTTTGTTTTATCCTAATGCAACTTTACGTTAACAAATAGATTGAGACAATGTTTTGAATATTTGCTCATTCCCCTTTGTCTTAATTTCTAATCAGTCTAAAAAATGATTTTAGAAATAGTAAAAAATCATCTTTTAGAGAACTCTGAGTTCCTTATTAATTTTTTAAAAGCAAATAAAAAATCTTCCCTGACTATTTTTATAGCAATCAGTGAAATCTGGGATACTTCCTACTTCTAATTAGGTTAAGCAAAGGTACATGATTTAATATATAAATAAGTCTAGATAATCCTAGAATAGTTTTATGGATCCCTTTAAAATATCTAATGAAATATTTAATTTGCTTATTACAGAATCATTTTGAGTTTTATCACATTTTAGAACAAGTACTGCCCCAGTAGGCCAAATTAAAGTTCATTTGTATGAGCTGTGAGACCAGGAATAAGAAAAAAAGTAGTATTTTTTTAACTATCAGCTTTCTGGAGGGACTTACAAAGCCAGACAGGACATTAGACTCCTTATACTTCCTCCTTGATCATAACCTTCAGATAGAAGTAAAAGTAATGTAACAGTAGTTAAGTTTGTGACCTATGTTGAAATTTGAGATTCTTCTGGGAGGTCTCCGTGTCATCGCCATCCATGACTAGCCAAGAGAACTTAAACACGATTTTTAATCTTTAATTGATAGACTTTTGGCTATTAATCATGGCAAAGTGATGGAGAGTAATGTATATATATGCAAGACATTTACATACTTGAGACCATATTTACAAAGAGCAACAACTACTAAAACACAATGTATGACCTACCATGTATTCTACCATATTGCTGAGTAAATTTATCCCTGTTTCACCTGAAAGGTAATTTTTTCCACATAATACTAATAATTTTCCAGAAATCTAGCACCTGCTTCAAAAGCTTAAGACTCATAATTTTGGTGGGGAGTTGGGTATCAGAAAATATGAATATAGCTAATTTTATGTGAAGTGAATTAAATACCGTTACACTGGTGATGAGCTCCTAAATGAACATAGATATATTAAAAATAAAACAAATGATATGTGTAAAGAGTTCTACAAACAGAAATAAGATTATACCTCCTAATTGTTTGGGTTTTTTAAACAGTAGTTATAGAAATGGCAGCAAAAGTAATTCAACACCTCCAATCCCCTCCTGATTTAAAGACTAATATTGGCTAGACTAATATAGACTAATATAAGTGGCTAGACTAATATAGACTAATATAAGTTTGGCCTCAAAAAAAAAAAAAAAAAGGAAAAAAAGGAAAGAGAACTCTCCTATCTTTTCCTAAATGCCTTCATCAATGACACACTGCTTCGTGCAGCAGCAATCCCCGATAGATCATTGCCATTTTAGTAGATTTTTCTTTCTCAACAGTGACAAAGCTATAAAAGGAAGATTAATTGTTTTAAGATGGTAGATTTTCTACTCATTTCAATGATAATATAACATAAAGACTTCCTTAAAGGAGTTTGTTTATTTTCATCTTCATTTGCTTAGCATCATTAGATTCATAAAAAAATAACTAGTCCCTATTGTCCCTAAATTGAATCAAATCTTGTTTCCCTAGACTGAACATATGGGTGTAAGATAAACATTTGTCAAGCATGTAGTACCCATTTCAAATGCTGCTTATAAACAGTTATAAGAAAAATATAAATACAATATATACATGTGCTCTGTAGATTACAATGGTTTATAGTATGATGCTTTCATTAAGCATTAGATAGTAACTGAAAGGTAACTATCGGGAAGCTTCTATCTTCTTCTTTGCCTCTAGAGCAAAACTTAAAAACCTGATTATATAACATTCAACCTATGTGAATAATACATTTTCTTATTTTAGCTTAAATCCCTTTTCTAGCTCAAAGTCCCCATCAAATGTAATCCTGTTCTTTTTAAGTTGATTGAAAATAGTTTCCTTTTTCTAAATAAAATGGTTTAAATTAAGCAAAACGTATCATTTAATCTGAAGCAAATAATTGCATTTTCAGTGGTTGGTTGGTTGTTTTTTTTCTAAATAAGCCCAGAGCATATCCATATTTTTAAATGAAAAATTTTCTGTATCCATTTGAAGGGTTTGGGTCTCAAAATGAAAAACTGTTAGTTGAAATATTCTACTGTAAAATATTAAGACTTTTTCTTAAAAAATCCCCCGAGTGATTTTGATTATACTTTGTATATGTATATTGTAGGTACTGTACTAATAATATGAAAAATTATCACTAAACTTCATAGAATCAGATCAATTTCTGAGTAATATTGACTTAAAGAGTCTGTCTTCATAAATATTCCATTAAAATGGAAAAAAAAATTATAAAATATCTAGTGAAAGAGCCCGAGGAGATGAAATCCAATCCCAGAAAGCCAACTGTATCCTGGGCTGCATCAAAAGAAGTGTGGCCAGCAGGTAGAGGGAGGTGATTCTCCCCCTCTACTCCACTCTTGTGAGAGCCCCCCTGGAGTACTGCATCCAGCTCTGGTGCCCTCAACACAAGAGGGACATGGACCTTTTCTAGTGGGTCCAGAGGACTGGCACAGAGATGATCAGATGGCTAGAACTCCTCTCTTATGAGGACACGCTGGGAAAGTTGGAGTTGTTCAGCCTGGAGAAGAGAGGGCTCTGGGGACACCTTATTATGGCCTTCTAGTATTTGAAGGGGGCCTACAAGAAAGCTGGGGAGGGACTTTCGACAAGGGCTTATGGTGATAGGATCAGAGGTAATGGCTTTAAACTGGATGAGTGTAGATTCCAATAAGAAATTAAGAAGATTTTCAATCTGAGGGTGGTGAGACACTGGAAAAGGTTCCCCAGGGAAGTTGACGCCGCATCATTGTTTATGTTCAAGACCTGTTTGGATGGTGCTTTGGGCAACCTTGTCTAGTGGGAGGTGTCTCTGCTCATGGCATGGGGGTTGGAGCTACATGACCTTATAGGTCTCTTACAAGCCAAACCATTCTATGATTCTATGAAATGCAGCTACATAAACTCACCTCAAATTCATAGGTTTAACAGGCCATCCACTCTTCACTGGCTGTTGAGACATTGCAATTCCTATAAAAACAAGGCTTCTTCCTTTCACCATCCCCTCCTAGGCCTTTCATGATTTACAAGGACCAAGAGACCATATTCAGAGGTAGGTAAGAAACCTTTGGAGTACTGGTTCCCAGTCAGAGCATGCCAAGTGAGGTGGGACATACATCAAAGACCGTAGTAAAACACTTTGCCAATTTTTACTTTATAAGGAAATTTTGTTTGTTTGTTTTTTCCTTTTTTTTACTCCCCAGTAAAAATGCCTTTTTAGTTACTGTATTGAGAGAATAATTATGGATGCTCTGGATCTAACATATGTGAAAGGTTCTTAGGCAACCTTTCCTATAGTGAATTTCAGATAGCAAACTTCAGTGTGTTTCTGAATGGATTTTTTGCCTTCCTTGCCTTGTATAGTCCCTAAACTACAGCAAATTTATGGACAATACCTTCTTACCTGCACCTTGGTGATGGACCTGGGACAGAGTTCACACTTGCTGTAATTTGGCGCCATTTTATTCAAGTCAGTCTAGCAGAACACAGTTAAATATGCTGTACACTGTTAAGTATGTGTATACAGTATTTATTGACTGCTGCAAGAAGTGATAATAAAATTATTAAAAACATTGGAAGTCTCTACAAAAAGATATTTTTTGTATAATTAGGCCTCTTGCAGAACTATTTGACAAAATAGTGTCACAAAATAACAGTAACTACAGAATGGATTTCCTACAGCATGAAAGGTTTCCCTATAAAACATTACCTGCTTCAAATGTGCAATGTAAACAGTATCTACATATTTTTGTCTTCAGTATGGATAAAAAGTAATGTGGGTTTTTTATATGAGTCTTATCTTCCAGCTGTAAATTTAATAGTAACTGCATACTATACCACTGGCATTAATTTTAATGATGTGAGACTCCAATAACTCCTAAAGAGCTTAAAATTAATGCAAAAAGAACTTAACTTTGTGAGTCATGACTTATTTTTATTAGTAGCTCTGCAGTTTGATTTAGTTTTAGAATGGGGAAGAGTATTATTTGCCCAGAGAAATGAAAGAATGTTCATTATATTACATAATTTGTAAGTAATATGTGTTTGATTCTAATTTCCATATGCAACAGGGGTTCAAATATTTGGTGCAGGCAGATCAAAATTTCTGCAGGTTGCATAGCACCAGGTTGCATGGGGCCTGTTCAAACTCTGCAAGGTGATTTATGGGAGGACATGATCAAACCTGTGCTTCAAAAAGCAAAAGCAAGACACAAGTACCAGAGAGAGAAACCCACAAGTAATTATTTGCTTTGTTGGTCCAGCAGTAGAGAATAGAGTGTGGTGCTACATCAGATAAGGACATTGTCAAGTTGAAGTCTGATAATTTCTTTGTACGTGTCTAACCACACCATTGGAAAAGTACCTTGCTACTTCATCTTTTCAGGTAATAAGAATGAAGGTGCCAGGAACTGAAGTAAGAAGTGAAGAGAATAAATAGTTTTGGAGCTGTCTGACAATGAAGTGGCTGATATATTGCCAAAAGTATGCAATTTAATGTGAATAAACTGTTATACTGCATGGCAGCAGATATATTAACTATCTTTAAAAAACATGTTCATCATGGTGCTGGGAATTTCAGACAAGTGAAATTGACCTCAGTACCAAGACAATCCATACAGTCTTAAGAGCAAAACTGTAACATTGTGATTTTTCAGACAGAGGAAAAAAAACCAAAACAAGAGTATTTTCTCCTGCAAAAGAAAACCTCCAAAACACACCAAAACATGCCTATCTGATCTATTTGATGAAGATGAATAGCGTCAAATAATTCTGCAAAAGGCCAAATTATATAAAACATATCTTTCTTCATAAGCTTCCAATGTTTTTATTCATTTCGTTATCACTCCTTGCAGCACTTAATAAATACTTCGATGATGTCAAAACATTTGTCTTATCACTGATGATTTATAAGCCATTCTCACCATCAGGGTTCAGAGAAGAGTGATCAAAATAATATTAAAACAGTTGCATGTAAAGACTGGATTAAAAATCTAGGACTGTAAAATGTTAAAAAGAGACATATAAGCAAAGCAACATTAAAACTAGCCCAAATGATTGGCACAGGGAAGAAATATCCTTGCTCTTGTTTCTACATGAGAAATTAAAATGAGATACTTTATGAAAACATTAAGATAAAAAAAAACCAACCAAACAACTAAAATATGCTAAAATTGACAGTACTTGAAATGACACTTTGAATATTTAGTTCTGTGTTTGCCATTTTCAAAATGAACTGAATCTTCCAGCTCTTTCAGTTCTTCTTGTCTCATAACCACCAACATTGATGCCAAGTGGATCTTACCCAGTGAGAAAGCAAAGCAGAATATTAACTCTCTGACCTGAAATAGAAAAGCTAACAGCTGCATAACATCATGGTACAGATTACTGTGACCTGACTATGATAAGAAACACGTAGTTTACCAGGCATCATCAAAAACATGTCCCAAGTTGTTAGTCTAATAGCAGGAAGCTATTAAGGAATTAACACCTGTGCTATGAAATAAGCAACGTTACCCAGAAATATGACAGTTCTCTCAGAGCTAGATTCATTAGAAACACCAAGCAAGGCCACAAATTTTTTAAATCCCTTGCAATTTCAGAAAACAAACAAAAAACAACAACAACAATAACAACAACAAAACCAACCAAAAAAACCCAAGCTCTATAGCACACACAAAAGGTTTCAGAGAAAAGGAGGCATTTTTAATGGCTTATGTGCATGGACATTGCAAGTGGAACCACTCGCTGAATAAAAAAATTAAAACTTAAGATAGTATCATTTTCAGGGCATTCCTAGAGAAGTGCTTGCATTCCCATTTCACAGCTGGGAGCCTGAGGCCTGGAGAAATCACTGCTCTAAATTTACTAATATTTTGGGCATGAAAGTCATGTGAAACCTCATATGGATTTCAATTTTGCTGTTGTCTAGAGCTGAAAACTGGAGTCATCTCCATCCCTCATTCTTTTTGCTCTTTTCTGGTTCTAGCAGCTGCAGCCAGGTCTCCTTTATGTTCTGTTATTTGTTTTCAAAGGCAGAGAATTTCACTGGTGGCTTACACCTTGCCAGAATTATCTGTCCTTTTGATGAAGATTTTCTTCATAATTTAGGAATTGTACCGTGATGTAAACAATTATATTTTTAGAAGTTATCTGAGATTAACCACTGACAAGAGTTTTGCCTTTAGCTTAGTTTAGTATGTCTTTCAGCTCCAGAAGGAAACAATAAAACAGCGACTTGTGTATCACATCCGTAATTGCCAATTTACTACTAGGTTAAAAAATGTATTATTCTTGTTTATCTGATATTATGCTTTGCTTCTTTTCTCTTTGTTTCTTAGCTATGTTTAAATACTCATGCAAATGTTTATTTCACATTGTTAGTACAGGTAAAGCTAGTAAGAGTAACTGATGGGAAATGCTGGATTTTTAGTGACAAGTACAATATTCAATGTTATGAATGGACCTTATGGTCCCAAAGAAATAAAGACCCATCTGTTCACTAATTCATTGGAATTCCTTTCCTCTTTATTTCAATTTCTGCATTACAGGTATCCAAGAGTCTGAAAATTTTTGCTGTTCTTTAAGAAGTGAAAGGGTATAGTTCTGCAGGTATGCCTGAGGGAGACAGGACATGGCTTAAGACACAATTACATTAAGTTCTTCTTCAAAGGTTAACCTCTAAACACACTACAAATACAGCATAGAAACTCAAGAGGACGAAAGGAAAAGTCGAAGCTGTTCTTTCCTAAATCAGACAGACGTTATTAGTGAGATGCTGGTATAGAAATCACTAGTGTTGTGTCCTCTACTACTTTTATTCTTATAAATGAATTGGATAATGCTTTTGAAAGCAAGATTTCCATGTGATTCTAAATTAGGGAGAACAGTAAATAATGAGGAACAATGCAGACAGTAATAGGACTAATAGATGACAAATGTAGTTCAATGCAGCTTAATGCAGAATAATGAATCTGGTAAAGAAGGAAAAAAATAAAAAAGAGAGAAAACACCACCTGCAAGATCAAACACACACACAAAAGAACAAAGCAAATGAAACAAAAAAATAAAGGAAAATTTAGCTGTGGGTATGTCCTTTCCTGAAAGGAATCCTTTGCAATGCTCCAGCCTCAAGATCACCTGAGGCCAAGAAAACAGGTTGAAGTTTGGATGAACTATAGGGAAGATATAGAAAAAAAAAAAGATTATGATTATCACACTTAAAATGCTGGGATTTTGCAGGTCTATTCTCCATTTTTCTGGTCCCTAAACAGCCTGCCGAGGACTAAGCACATGCATCGATAGGTAAGCTGATGCACAGGCAGGGACTGTTACAGAAGTTTGTACTTCATTTTGCAGTTAGAGAGACTGCTATTTTCAAACAGTTTCAATCCATCTTTTGTTGTTTCTCTTCAGTTAGCCTGGTAGCCATGGTTTCCAAAAGCTTTCTGTCAATATTGAACTACTGGAAGTTATTTTCATGAGGATACACAGTGTTTATACACCCCACTGCATATCTGCTTTCCAAAAGGCAATTCACAAAGGAGGAACAGTTTTCCTCTTTATTGTTTAAGTTTATTCATGTGCCTTTTAAAAAGCATTTAAATGAATAGCTATTTATAATTAATCTTTTCAAGTTACTACTATCATATTAGTGAGACCAGTATTCTCCAGTACTGGAAAATTGATGTTAATGTTGGTTATTTAGTCTTGCCAGTTTTCAGATATAAGTGGCTGAGAGCATTTAATCTGAAAACTGCTTGGTTTGTTGATATAATATTCAGATTCACAGTTCTCTGAATCATGAAGTAATTTGGAATGCACCACTGCATTGTAAAATATAATCTTTATCACAAGTAACTCTGATGTAACTTCTCTGTGTTATGATATTGGTATGGTACAGACATTGAAAGCTCTAATGCAGCACATCACTTTGGTATGTGCTTAATATTAAGCATCTGAGTATTTGATGTAGATATCATTGTGCAGTTTCTTAAAGAATTAGTCTTCCTTAATTGATTTAAAATCTTTTGTTGTATGCTTTTAGAGAGCTATCCATTTTATTAAGTAAATTATTTGTTTCCTCAAACCTTCTTTTTCATTACTATCCCTTCCTGATAGGAGATAATGGATAGGATTTTATTTCTTATTCCTCATTTGTCAAAACTATTGGTTTAGTTTTTGCCGTAGGGCTTCCGTTTTGTACACTAATAATATTAATTGCATTGCATTAATGTTTTTCCAAAAGCAAAATATGTTTACTCACTGCTATGAAAGATTAAATTTTTGCTTTTCTGAAATATCTTATTTATTATTGGAATATTTGCATGTAGTTTTTCTTCTTAAGAAAACACTTTTGTCTATTAAAAGAAATTTTCACTTTGTATTCCCTTTTTTACTTGCTTTTTTTCTGGTATGAATTTAAGAATTTTATGAATTCAACTGGCTCAATATACCTTGCAAGGTTCTGTTGAACTCTTTGACTGACACTATGCTTCTTTCAAACATTGCATCCTGAAGATCAAGGCCAACAAATGCTATTTTGGTCAGATGGGAAGGGAAATTGCCTTGATTTTGTTCCAAGCAGGCAATTAAGAAATGATAAATTGGAATCTCTCTGAAGCTGGAAACCATAACTCTCAGATGTGTCATGCACTCTGAATTGTAAAACACCTGATAATAAATACTATTACTAATTGTAAAGAAATGCAAATGAACATAAGCTTATAAAAATGAGGTGATTTAAAAGCTGGTATTTGTTTGGAAATTTCCACTTAATTTTGTGAGGCTAGTATTTTTCCCACCTTTTTTATGTAATGTTTGAGTCATCTGTCCCTTGTAATGTGAAAGTGATCTTTTAATGCCTTAGCATATGGCATGTCTATAATTTCCATGTGTAGTATTTCAACAGAAATCGAGGACTTCCTCTGCACTTGTAGCAAGCACTGGCACTAAAGCAGTTGCAGAAGACCAATGAATCAGCTGTCTAGCATAGAAGAAAGCCATGTTACTTACTACCTTCTCTCAGCTGTGTAGGCTACACCTTGGAATGAAAATATAAATCCTAACTCATACTACAGATATCTTATAAAAGATGTTGAGTAATCAGCAGTATTTTCTGTGTGAATTTGTAGGTTTTAAGGCATTGAAAAGGCTACCTTTATGATGCTGCAAAGCTCAGATTTGGGAAATCTGTTTTCAGTTCTTAGCTTGTTTTGCATTTACAGACTGCTTTATTTTACTCTTCTGGTGTGGAATAAATTGAGAGTCTTTGGAAGTTCCAGTATGTAAGTGCATTGCTAACACCTCTATAGCCATGGATTGCCTTTGTCTTTGTCAAACAGCAGGAACAAAAATGATTGCTCATGGAAACTGTATTTTCCTGAGAAGTTCTTCTTCCAGGTTATAATGGTTTGAAATTAACATGCAGAGCAGAATGGCACAGCTCAGGAAAGCACTGTAACTGCACACAGGGAGCACAGCTAGGAGGCTGCAACCTTTCATTCATACTGAATTTCATTTAAGAGAATCTACCTGTTGCACTCATTTCTGGGCCATGTCTGTTGCTAAATGAAGATCTATCACCTTTGTGGTATGAAAGTTTTCACAGCCATTGCCATTTGTAACCAATGGATGCCTTTTTTTTTGATAAAAAAAACCCCAAAACTTCAGGAGATGTACTCAGTGATATTAATTGTACATAATATGACCTAAGTGAATACTGTTGAACATGGTCTAGTACGGGGACTTCTGGGGTGGTAATTTAATTATTCTGATTACCTACTTAGGTGACCTTCTTCAATAGCTGAATAATGAAAATTACTTGTCCACAAAATTATCTGAAATTGAACATTGACTTGGACAATTTTCTGCTTAGAGTTTGAAAAGGAAACAAGCATAATGTTTGGAAGGCCTAGGATTTCCTTGCAACCAAAAGTTTTTCAGTTTTGTCTTTTATTTCCCTCTATGTGGTGTACTGGGGACTAATACTTTGGCGCATGGTAACTAACAAGTTCAGTAAAAACAGAAGTAAATATTAAAACCAAAGGTGTTTGTCTTTTCATTTGATTATCAACTAGCATGTGTTTTAGACTTAATTCCCACTTCATTTTTAAATATTTCACTACCTACTTCTGAGCACAGATTTGTGAATCAATTAGAATTGATTTTTTTTTAAGATTTCTGTTCCAATTACTTGACATCTTAAAGGGACAGAAAACACACAATCAGAGACTGTTGTTGTACTTTGTGTGAGGTATGAGTTCATTCATTTCATCTGAAATTCATCTTTATCTTCATTAACAGTTTCTGAAAGAAAAATGGGCAGTGTTTTAATTGGATTCACTTGAAACAGAGCACAAGGAAAAGCAACTGCAGAGAAGCACTTATAAACAGAAGCTATCTATTTGTTAATCACAATTAGAAAGAACAAAAGATTTAGCTTAAAGTTCATTGAAAGAATGGGTACTAATGATAAGTTTTATTTTCTCAACTGAGGATCAGAGTAAATATGCTGTATCAGAGGGAAAGGTCTTCAGATAAGTCCGAGCAGCACTTTAACCTTTTTTTAATTTTTTTTATTTTTTCACAAGAAGACCTTAAAAATGGTTTATTTGATCCAGGTTTTCTCACCTGGAGAGACAGAGGCCTCCTCAAAGGGGAAATCCTTCCCTTCTACAGGGATGTGTCTGAGGTCAAAAGACACATTGGCAGAGTGCCTACAATGACAGCTGAAAGCCCATGACCAGCTTAAGATTTGCTCCAGATTTTTAAGTAGCTGGAGTTACATGAAACAAATATGTTATCTCTGTAATTTGACTGACAGTGCCAGGAACAAACAGTATCATATTGGAGAAATTTGAATGTTACAGTACTTCAAATTCAAGACCAAACTACCTTTTGGATTGACTGAAATGCTTCTGTTAAATGTGCTTAAGAGCTGAAATACTGTGAGCTGACAAAAGCCAGTATTATGTCAGTGTTTGTCCACCTGTGTGATAAAACTTACGAGTCACTATTACGTCTAAAAATAAAAGGGCAAGATTGCCTACTTGTTTGCAGTTACAGGGTGTTTTTTAAAGAAATATTCAAAATAGAATTCACATGCATGAAATTAAATATGCATATACATTTTTTTTTTTGTGGGCTTATGTCTTATCCTGCAAGATTTCGCAAAGAATTAGCATTCCTTTGAGGTCTTTTCTCAAGTCCATACTGGGTTTAGTTTATAAATGATGTGCTGTGTCCTCTACATCAGCTTAAATTATCTATAAATTTATGCAGGGATTTTAAGGGGAAAAATTGTTCTCATTTCAAGCTAAGTAATATGTCAGCAGCCTTGTACATGTTGCTTTTCAGATTTTGTTACCCTCAGTATGAGCTTTCTAGATTAGAAAGGGAAATTTCACCCCAGTGTCAGACCATTCTAGGCAGTGGGCAGGCCCTTCTGCAGTAATTGAAATTACAACAATTAATGAGAATGATTTATTCATTTTCATAATGGAGATAATATTTATCTACATTTCCATCATTTAAAGACTCATTTGAAGGACTGTGAATTAAAAGCTGTATCCTGGAAATGCAGAAATTTAAAAGAGGTATAAACATGGGTTTTATCACATTTCCCGTGTGATATTTATACTTTTATTTTGGTTTATGGATCCATCTCCTAAGCAATACTTAATGCATCTACAAAAACACCCAGACTAAGAAAAAAAAAAAAAAACAACCAAACCAACTAAAATAATAAAACAAAAAAAACCACCTTGCCTTGTGTCGTTTTTCTGTTGTACTTAAAATGGAAAAAAAAAGCTTTATGTTAACTGCCTCTAAGAAAAGTTATTAGGAAGAAACTTGGTGAGGATTTAAAACCCAGACTAAATCTTATCTGCAACATTTGAAGCCCTACTCTTACACCGATCACCAGGAGCTAGTATTCCCAAGAGAGCCAAGATAGAATAGCTGTCTCAAAATAAGTGAATGTATGGCAATGCACTGGGAGAGCAGTAGAAATTCAAAGGCCTGTTTCTTGTCAAAAGAAGATATAGAAGCAAAATTCTAAGCTAATCTATTGTGTCAATCCTGTGACTTTTCCCCAGGGCATGACCCATAAGACCAAAGCCATTTCAGTGAGTCTGTAATTGGACAATTACCTTTTTCCAGACCATAAATGCTGACTTGGGGACTCGTCTCCCATTAATCTTTTGTCTACCAAATGGCACGTGCATATTTATTTCATAATGGTCACTATACATGCAGAAGAAAAAAATCTGTCTACCATTTCTTATGATTAAAAATGTGCAACAACCATAATTTGTTTCAGTCTCTCAGTGACCCAGCAGATTTTTGCACTTAAAGCCTTTTACGTCTGGAGACCTGGGTTCAAATAATTTGTTTGAGCTGACAAGGGAAATGTGTTGGCCTCAACATATTTCCTGTCAGATGTTTGTACACAATGACAATCACAATTCACCATGATTCATAATTTCTTTTCAGAAAAACATTTTTGTGTCTAAAGCAATGAGATACAATTCAGATTATAGTTCAAGCAGAGTAGCTACTCAAAGGGAGGAAGTTAGAATAAAAGAAGAATAGAAAGAGATTTTCTAAAGCACCCATACTTCAGTTAAATTTTAGCAGAAGGCATCAGCTTTGCAGTCCTTTTTCTGGAAAATTCAAAGAAAAAAAATTGTACCCAAAGACGGTTTGTTTGACTGGACCTGTAGTTTTTATGGGTGTGTTTAAAATGAAGAAAGCACCATCATCGTATTTGTTCAGACATTAAAATCTCAATAACTTTCTATTACTGAACATCAGTGAGGCAAAATTACCAGAAAGACACAACAAATATGCATTTTGTGTGAATAGGAAAAAAAAAAAAATGCAATAGGCAGGCATAAGCTTTAAACCTAAGAAATAATGTTCTATTTATTTATTAAAAAACAGCATCTTTATTTTCTGGGTCAAACGTGTAAAGGGGACTCCAACTAAACACTCATTTTGTTGTCACAATCAATAGTATTTAGAATTTAAATACACGATGTGTGCCTGCAGTCAGGTATTAGGATATCTAAATACTCCAATTACTTGCACCTGTAATTGATTGCCAGTGTAAAATTAGAGGTTGCATTTAAAAATGTGGCCCACAATGAAACATGGAAGGATGCCAAATAAAGAAAGATGTTCTATGCTAAAGTGCCAAAGCAGTCTAAAATGATCATTGTTTGAGTATGACACCAGGCAAACATCTGCCAATCTTATAGTACAAGCAGATACAATCCATTAAGTGGAAATAGAAATAGTACCTGAAGAACATGGAAAGAATGAGATTCATCAAAATAATCCTTGTAAATAACAATCAAACCAGTTTATTCTCATTCTTTGCATACTTTGCAGACTGCTGTTTTATGGACATGATATAGTAGTGAAAGTTAAGCTGTGCTAGGTACTGTGCAAGTGAAAAATAAAAATACTGGGAAAGCTTATAAAATTTAGACATCCAAAAATACAAAAAGTAATTTGGGGGACTTCATAAATAGGTTATGCAACTATCTCCCAAACCTGGCCTATAATTCCCACTTGCCTGGAATTTGCAAGCCCAGTCTCATTTCACTAAACTTTATTGTTGGATATGCAGGGGTTGGGGATTTTTTTTCATGTTTTGACATTTGATTAAAAGAATTTTGAGAATAATTTCGGCAAAAAAGAAGTACTTTAACATATATGAAAAAAATCTCAATTTTCAGTACCAATATTTCATCATTATATGGTTTGTATTTCTTTTTTCATAGTTATTTTTGCCTGCGCTAAAATTTCATAGTGAAAAACTATTGACCTGTCAGTTTGTTTTTAGCAAATATTTTTTATTTGGTTTTAAATGTATAAAAAGCTTACAGAAAAATACATGTATTCAGATGTACAAGCCCTCTAAATAGTCTATATATCAAAGAAGGTTATCCATCCTTACCCATCCTTCCATTCAGAGGGATGTTGACAGGCTTGAGAGGTGGGCCTATGTGAATCTCATGAGGTTCAATAAGGCTAAATGCAAGATCCTGCACCTGGGTCAGTGCAATCTCAAACACAAATACAGGCTGGGCAATGAGTGGATTAAGAGCAGCTCTGCAGAGCAGGATTTGGGGGTACTGGTGGATGAAAAGATGAATATGACCCAGCAATGTACGCTCACAGTCCAGAAAGCTAGCTACATCCTGGGCTGCATCAGAAGAAGCGTGACCAACAGGTCAAGGGAGGTGATTCTCCCCCTCAATTTCAACCTCATGAGATCCCACCTGGAGTTCTGTGTTCAGCAGTGGAGTCCTCAGCATGAGGATATGGGCCTGTTGGAGTGAGTCCAGATGAGACTCATGAATGTGATCAG
The DNA here is from genome assembly GCA_033439905.1 of Ceryle rudis. Lineage (NCBI taxonomy): Eukaryota > Metazoa > Chordata > Aves > Coraciiformes > Cerylidae > Ceryle > Ceryle rudis. Next base: position 17,786 of record JAAGNO010013661.1, on the reverse strand, counting down.
AGGGCTGGAACACTTCTACGAAGACAGACTGAGAGAGTTGGGATTGTTCAGCCTGGAGAAGAGAAGACTCTGTGGAGACCTTACTGTGGCCTTCCAGTACCTAAAGGGGTCTATAGAAAAGCTAGAGATGGAATTTTTACAAGAGCATGTAAAGATAGGACAAACAGTAATGGCTTTAAACTGACAGTGGGTAGATTTAGACTAGATATAAGATTTTTTTTAAAATGAGAGTTTTGAAATGCAGGAATATGTTGCCCAGAGAGGTTGTGGATGCCTCATCCCTGAAAGTGTTCCAGGCCAGGTTGGATGGGGCTTTGAGCAACCTGGTCTAGTGGAAGGTGTACCTGCCCATGGCAGGGGGTTTGGAAGTGAAGGATCTTTAAGGTCCTTTCCAACCCAGTCCATTCTGTGATTCTATGATTCTTATTGACAAGGTCAAATAGAAAAAAACAGGTATATGTGTGAAATTTCATTGGGTTAGTTGTAGTGAAATAACTAAAAGAAAACAGAAAAATTAAAAAGCTCCTTTCTTTGTAATAGATTTTTTTTATAACATGTTGAGATTGTTATGAAGTATTTAATTATGAAAAATTATGTGGTATTTTGGTCTTTTATATTCTAAGCCCTTCTTGTCATAGGGTAAATATGGTAAGAACTGGACAGCTATACTAACTGAAGATGACAACAGGGGAAAGGACAAAGGAAAAAGTCTGTTGTAATTTAATTTTAAAAGGTACCATCATTTATTTTCAGTTGGCATTCAATTTTCAATACACTCATTTTAAAATGCATTACTGTTTAGTTTTGAATGTTATGGTAATTTGGGAATTGACTTAGCTGTTTTCAGAATTACAGATATGAGGCATATTAATGAACATGAGTTTCAGATAACAAATGGTGCTTGAAGTTTCCATGTCTTTTAATTCATTTTTGATTAGAACACGGATGTTTTCTGAAATATAGATGGCATTTGCTAGCCAAATGGTCATCTGATTTCAACATACAATGTGATGCTTCAGTGAAGTTTGAACTTTGGAGTGATTTAAAATTCATTGGTAATAGTGCTATAAAGGCTATGTTCCTTGGCTCAGACTGCAGTAACCTGCAGGATAGTATCTTCTTTGCAGCCACGCTGAACCTTCAGTCTATTTCATTTATGGTGGTTTTGGGGGTTTTTTTTTGGTTTTTTTTAGATGCATGCTATGTTAACCTGTGAATTCCAGCTGTGCTACATCATGCTTACATTGTCAGAAGCAGGTGCTGGTGCATAAGGGTTTTACTAGGGAAGGAAGTGAGTGGCATAGACTGAATTGTATTCATAAGGAACACAATAGCAATGTATTTATGCCTACCTATTAAAAAAATAACACAGGCAGATTAAAATGATTTCTGTGAAACATAAATTTGTTTTGTTATATATTTGCAAATCCAAGATTATGTTTATAATAACTGATCTGCACCAGTTGATTGAAAATAAACATTAAAAAAGGGATTTTTACATTCGATTTTTCTTCTTATTCAGTTTAGAAAAGGTTAAAATTAAAAATCTTTACTAGATTCCCAATGCTTCCAGAATGCACAGATAAAACAGACTGTAGAGGGTGTTACTTAATCGCTCCCTACTGTGTTTTTTTTTTAAGGAGTACAAACCCCAAGTTTTAATCATACTCACAAACAGAAATCCACCAATTATGTTTTCTTTAAAACTGTTTCTTTAAACTGTTGTTCATCAGTTGTCATTAAATATAGCTGCTTCATTTTTCCACTCTGGATATACAAATTACCTTTTCACTTGGAGTGCCATGTGATACTCTGTGACTGCTCTGTGCTCAAATATTCCCATGAATCCTGTGCTTGCCTGTGAATAACAATAAAAGTGCCCATCACTCTTCACTAGAGATCTAACCCTTCCAGGAACATGCAACTTTAAGCATGTGCATCAAGAAGCAGCAAGAGCAGAGTTGCTCCTCTAGAGTGGACAAACTAGGAACAGAGAGAGGCTCCACTTAGGTTCCACACAGGCTAAATACAGCAGGCAGGGCCAGGTGATGGTGATGTGATCCATCAACAGGCACAGACAAGTGAGTGGTCCTCCCGTGGAAATACAGCCTGGGGCAAAAACAGACAGGGCTGAAGATAAGGCTACAGCACAAGGTCAAAGTCCATCCAGGAGACAGGGCTGTGTCCAGGAGACAGGCTTAGACAGTAGTCCAGGAGGAAACCTATTTACAGCTTTACAGCACAGGACTAAGGTCTATCCATGATGCATGGCCATAAGCAGGGCTGGAGATGCATACCCAAAACAAAACTCAGGCAGCCATTCATTTTGTTCCTCCTTGCACTCTCCAGGTATTGTATTCAGCTGACAGACCACCAGACTCTGATATCTCATTTGTTATGGGAAACTTGCACCACACAATTTTCATACTTTAAGTCTCTGTTACATCTATATTAATATTTGAAGATATCTCTATTTTCACATCTTTTTATGAAATTGTTCAATACATATTACCATTTGGGAACATGCCTCTTGAAGGCATAAATGCAGAATGACTCATAAAATCAAACTGGTCACTGACAATTGAATAGGAAATGAGAGAATCTTCCAGTATTCCCTCATCAGTTATTTTACTCAATGACATATGTGTACCTTTTGGAAATTATGATGCCTCATTTATTCCTTAAGAAAATCTTATAGAATATTGATGCATTCTGAGGACTTCTTGATGGGCAGGAATTAATGGCACCTAGAGATAAAAAAGAGACAAAGTATAGAGATGTTGATTCCTAAGAATGTGGAGTCTGGCAGAGGTATGTTACCTTTACCATCTAATTCATGTTTTTACTTGATTCAGCAGTGGTATCATATGAATATTAAATAATGTCTACAGTGTTTCAGATTTTTAAAAACTTTTTTATCCTATTGATAGCTGTGCAATGAAACCTGAAAACAGACTGGCAGTAGTTTAGTTTGTATTGAATGATTGAATACTTGCCCAAAGAGCACTGAAAACCACGAAAGGCTTTTGCAACTGTAGGACAGTGCCTCTTGATATTCAAAGCTATTAATTGATGGCAGATTCAAGATGGCAAAGTCACTGAGAGGAAAGAAAACATTTCCACCCATCAATGTTTGTGGAAAATTTTTCATTAACTGAAGTTGATAGTTTCATATGCACATTGAACAGGAAACTATATATTGTCTGTTCAAATAAAGTCTTTAGTATTATTGATTTGCTGTGAAACAAACTCAGGTGAGTATGAAATTTGTTTAGGACTGCAGCATAGAATGAAATTTAATTCACCTTAATCACTTGTAAATGCTCTGTTGACTCTGATTATTTTGAAGGAATTATTTATGAGAGTTTCCTATATTTGATACCATGATAAGCAATTAAGCAAACTGAAAGTTCTCCACAACATGATGTACTGTACTGAGGGTCTGAGAAAAAAGGATCTTAAATAATTACACTCTAAGTGTTTTAGTAGATGTCATTAATTTTACTTTGCTTCTACTGAAGTCAGCATACAGAATGTTTTATAGAATGACAGACTGTAAAATTTTAAACAGTTGATAACTTTCTCTATGTTAAAGCAGCAAAGACCTACAGATTTCTGTAGAGGAGTAGTGCATGTGGTGAGGTGCCAGAAACACCTCTACACAGCTGAAGTGTCTGCTGTGGAAGACTAAGTTCAAGCCAAGCACAGACCACAGCAGCTATAGATGCTTCTACTCACAACCACAGGCTGTAATGCCAACTTTATCTGCATGAATCTAACCTCTGCCAATTCTTTCTTAGGACTGGGGACACCAAAAACTGTCTCTCTCAGGCACACTATTTCTTTTCATAGAAGAATGCCTCAGCTATCAAGATACAGGCTATGCTACGGAGAAATAGAGGCAAAAGACTGTCTTCCAGCTTTAAAATTATTGCTGAGCAGAATCAAAATTCCCTATATCAGAGAAAAGCAAGTTAGCAAATTTGAAACTTTTTAATCTTTCAACTAAGAGACAAATATTGTTACACACAAAATATTTTTATCTACAAAAAAGGGACACAGCATTTATATGCAGGTCTAAGAATTTATTGTTAGTTCAACTAACAGTTTAACAATCTGGTCAACAACGAATCAGACTCTTTTCTTGACAGCCCAACTCCAAGAAAAAATAAGGCTTCTAGTCTAAATTATGTAAGTATTACAGAAAAGCCTAGTCCACAGTCAAAACTGTTATAATTCCTAACTTAATTTTCTCTGGTATTGTGCTCACCCCTCCAAAGACTTTCTGGAACCTAAAATTTACAGTCAAGTTTCACTATTCCTGAACAAGAAGTACATGCATGGGTGCTGGTGTGAGAGTGTGTGAGTGCATTTGGGCATATTTTAGCGAGTCAACAGTGTCCTGAGATCTTTGCTAGGAAGACTATGTTCTTCCTGGTGAAGGCTTCTGCCTCATTCAGCCTGCTTACTTGCTCTTTCTTCATTGGTTCATGGAAAGGTTTTAAGTATCTAATGTGCTAAATACACATTAGTTGTCAGGTAGAGTTGCAAGTCCTCCAGTGGACTTCAAATTTGGACCTGAAACTTCTAAAAAGGGAGTACCAGCATATGTATCATCTGCATTAGTTTCAAGCTGAAAATCACCAAGTTGTTATTCAGGGATTATTTAACCAGTTTTTGATGTGAAACCTCTTTTTATTCCACAGATGTAGAAAATAAAAACAAAATCTATTCTACCAACCTTGTATGTCCTTTCCCTTCAAACTAGACATTCAAGAATATATTTAAACTACAGATCAAGCAGTATATGTGCTAATTACAATCTAATGGTAGAATTAATCTAAGAACAAACTCAGCATTACAGTGAAAGGGGTATGAAATACCCACATAAAGGCTTCTAATGTTCACTCATTTTTCACATAAACAAAGGTATTGCATGCCAAAGTGTAAAATGTAAATGAACGAAAAAAAAATTGGAAAACCAAATAAAAGAAAAAATTGAAGCAATTTAGATTTCTGTTCTCATATATATAATTTTTTTCTAATTCTCCTATAGGAAGATTCACAAAATTTAGTGCTTAAAATTAATATATAAGCGAATTCAGAAGCCTTGGTTTATAGGGAGGCGTTACTGTGCTTGAAAATCCTGTGGCAACACTCACTGCCACTGTAAAATTAAAATTTGACTGTTGCTCTTGCAAATGTCATTATATGCATTCAAGTACTTGAGAAATCCTTATGTGTCTGCCTCATGCTAACAGTTAGTTATTTTTTCCCTTAGAACAGTATAACAGGAATGCAAAAAGCTATTATCTGAAGATATCCTGTGCTGCTTTTCACTTAGAACACTCTAGAATTATCAATGGTATGATGCAAGGTAAGAGGGGTTCCCCATAAGAAAAGCAGTACTGAGTGAAACCAAATATCTGTCTGATCTAGTGTCATTCTTCAGAAATGGTCAGAGCAGTTATGGAGAAGAATATAAGACAAATAAGGGGAAATTTATTCTTCCTGTCAGATTATAATTACATTGGATGCCTCTTCTTTCTTGTATTGTGAATACTCCCTGTGCCACACACATTTACAGAGTACTATTATACTCTCCTGAGCTCTCTGTCTTCCACGTTAAACAGCTTCAGTCTATCCCACAGCTAAAATAATTTCTGTCATCATTGCTGTTATTCCTCTCTGTAGCATTTCTAACCATACCACATAATTTCTGTCACTGAACATCCAGGATTTTATTGTATTAAAATTCAGGACTACAGTGGAGTCTTAAACTGCAAATATTTATTTCTTATTCCTTTCTTACCAACCCATAGGCTTCAAATTGCTGGTTGTTGATTTGTTTGGGTTTTTTTAATTACTAGTGACATTTTATGTTTCCACAAGATTATCTGTTCTAACTCCAGATGCTATGTCCTGAATTGTATTAGTTTGTTCTGAATAAGTTTCTAAACACCAACACACAATATTTTCAGGTACAAGTATTTATCTATATAAACCTTGCATATTCAATTATCCATTTGTTATATTTGTAAATTACCTCATTTTATTGCAATATGAGTTTGTGAATACACAAGTTGATGTGATTAACTATATTGTGATGACCTTTGTAAGGCCATTAGATCTGATTCTCATTGGCCTCAAAATCCCCATTGACCAAACTGCTACCTCTAAAACTATTGCCAGAATGGTTATAATGTGTTTTAATTCGGACAAGATTCACATTCAGGTTGAAACTCCTGCTATAACAATCCAAAGGACTTTCATTTATACAGGGTAGCTGTAGCTAGACTATGGAGAGATGAGAGATGTGTAAAAATTTATCCACTCATATGTCAGGTGACCCATAACCAGGTTTGCATGACTAGATCCCAGTCTCGTGTTGGCTGTGAACTCTTTGAATACTTGCTGCATATTTGCCCTGCTATCCTCTATTTATTTCCCCTTTACAATTACCAGGAGTTATAATTTAGAATCAAATTAAAATGAGTTTTAATTTAAGATGAAATTGGTGGGACCATCATGCCAATGAGATACTATATCATAAAAGTCTACACAGTGACTAACTATCTATCACAATTCATCCACATATTAAAAAAGTAGATTAATTAAAATTTTTTTGCTGGTTCAAGTAAACAACATTCTTCTAAAATTTTATGTCACTGTGTGGTGCAAAAGACTGCCGATCAGGGGAAACAAAATATTTCCATTGATTTCATTTACATATCCACAGTACACAGAAATCTGCTACAGTAGTGTGACTGAAATGCAACAAGGAAACAAAATCTTAACTCTCCAACCAGATATATTGGCCCAATCTCCCTAAATATTCGTGGGGAAGAGATGCATGTCACAGCTCATTATTTCTTCATCTTACAATGTCTTACTCATAAACAAAGACTTTTTTTCACTGTCTTCATTTATGAAAATCAGATCGCATCATTGTCCAGTTCAGCTACAGATCATAATACATATGTAAATGTCTTTTTCATTATTTTTCCATAGTAAATACAAACACTCCTTTACAATACCCATAAGTTTCAAGGCTTTTCCTTTCCCTTCCCCTTTTCCCTTTCATTCCTCTATTCCCTTCCCATGCCCTTCTATATCTGTCTCTAAACTTATCTCCCAATCTACCATCAGAACGCAAATGCAATAGCAAAGCACTGCATTCAATGTTTTCCTCTATTAGAAAATGAATCTTATGAAAGAATACAAATCATTTCTGGTACCAAAGCAAATACTTTCTTAATACAATAGCTGTGTAGTATAGAAAGAAGGATCTAGAAAAGAAGGAAGTAGTGACTTTAAACTTTTCATAATGTTTAATAACAAAAGGTACTTTTTAATTTATTCCAGTTCAAAAAATTGGCACATTACATACAGAATTACTGTGGAAAGCATGTTTAAGTTGTAGGCTGAATGAAATTCAGCCTCAGTTTTATGGAAGTACAGATTGGCTTTTGATTTGCCCCAAGGCACTTTTGTTCTATCTCCTATGTAAAATCAGCTGCTGCTAATTCCTTGATTTGTACTACAGAGACACCACTTTGGATGATTAAAAATCTTTTATGTTGGAGTACTTACTATTTTTCATTAGGCAGTGTGTTAAAGGAAATAGGAGGCTGTCTTTGTTGGGGATAGAAGACCTGGGGGGGATGTTTTGAATTTCTGAGAAACCTTTAGATCTTTGGGGATGGCAGGAATAGAAAAATTTCATTTCTTTTTTTTGTTGTGATGTGAAATTCTCTGAAGTTTTTCTTCCTGAAAACATATTTTCTAATGAAGCTTTTTTGAATTTGTCAAATGCAGTTCTTTAATCAAACAGATGCAATTACAAAGCAAGCTTATTCAAAATTCAGAAAGAATGATCAGTCACAGATTTGCCAAGCAGGAAAATAGAAATTAAGGGTCTGAGGTATGCACAAGAATTCACGTTCAGCAGAGATTCTGTACAAGACCTCTTAAAGCAGGTTATTTCTATGTTCAGTCCAGCTTAGTATAACTGCTGTTCATCCACAGGATTTTATGGCACCTTGGCTGCTCCTCAGACATCAGATACAGCAGGCAATGCAGGTGTCAGAAGAAGTTGTTATAATTTCAAAGTTCTTTGGTGTACTGTGCTTGAGCCTGCTAACTGAGGCTATATCTAGACTGTGGGTCTGTTGTTCTGTCAGTTGTCATGCCAGTCATCCTGATCAGAGCTTTAAATGTAAGACACAGTGGCTCCCATAGGATTGGGACTCCCATTTCCTTCCCATGGAAATCATGCTATGAGGAAGAAGAGAAGCAGAAAAAAATAGCCAGTGTCTTGTCTTACGGTGAGTCAATATACATCTGGAATGTGCACTTTGCTAAAGTCCAGAAGAGAAATTCCAGGCTGAGTAGTTTGGAAACCACCTTAGAATGCTCTGAACAACAGACTGAATGACAGCACACTTTTGAGGTGACTGGCAAGGTCCAGCACTTCATAAAAGTCCACATTGTTTCATGATGCACCCAAAATCAACTCTGCCCCTTTTACCTTGAGTCCTACCACATATGTTGTGAAATAGCCCTTGGAAGCAGTTTTACAGCTGTCTTTCTCATTCCTTCTCTTGTAAGCAGGAGCTCGGGGACAAGCACTAAAGACACTGCAAGCACAAGGTAAGAAAATACTTAACTTCAGTGTTTCCTGCAAACATGGATTTTTGTATCCTGTATTCTTTAGAGTGGACTTTGTATCCTCCAGCTGCCTTCTGAGATCTGCTTGCAATGTTGTCTGTATCTTACCCTTGGACAACAACAAAGCCATATAAAAAACCATGCCCTTTAGAAAAGGAAAAGACTTCCTGAGTATACATCATCAGAAAAATAGTAGTTGTGAACACTGTGACACTTGACCATGGCATGCACCCTGCATGTTCTTCATGGGGTCCTAAGTTGTGCCTATCATTGATATAGCACCTCATTCACTCGCTCTGATGGAATATAAATAAGATCTCTAAGGTTGAAATGAAAGGTTAATATGCAGTGCATAAACAATACCAGAATCTCAGCTTACAGAAAATAACCAGTTATGCTAGTTGGGGAGAGCAGAAATTGAATTTCTGAGAAAATGTCTGTTCTCTAAGGAGAGAGAAGATGATTTTCAAGAATAGAAAGGGTTAAATCACGGTGCAAGGACTGAAAGCACTGCTCACAGCAGCAAATATGAGCAGAAGATACCAAGATACAGTACCTAAAAGGAAGATGAAAGTGAAAGAAACTACTTAAAAGATAGGTAATTAAATACAATCAAGATTTTCTTTTAATGTTTGATTATACTAATTTGCTTTGAGCATGTAAAGAAAAATTTAGAGAAATTTAAAGAAAAAAGCTTTTACCAACTGAGTTTTCTTATTCAAATAGTGGTTAGATTAAGGTTCTAAACTTTTGTTGCTGTTATTGCTAAAAATAAGGTAACTTTAGAATTTTTCCAGCTCTTACACAATCTTTGGGGATGGAAGCTGATGTTTCAAGATTAAAGCTATAATGATAGTCTGCTACAAGCACAGTGAGTGAAATAGAGGAAGAGAAGAAGCCTGCTGCAAGGAAGCCCTGTTATAAAGTATAATTCTGGTTAAAATAACATGTTTTCTCTAAAAAAAACCCACTAGTTCCTCCATCATTATAGTTCTGGAAATAAAATCTCTAGAAGAATCCCAGGAGACCTTCAGACTCTAGCAGTCTGTTAAAATCCTTTCTTGAGTCTTGACCAGCTGTTACACTTGTGGCACTTCATGTTCTTCCACTCATATCTCCAGATATATGGTGAACAAAGTACTTTATGTAGAAAAGTCACTTGTTTCCTGTTGTACACCAGAAAAAAAACCCCATAAACAACCACTCCAATCTAAACATTGGACTGAATAAAATACTTGAGCATCTCTATATTAATTTCTTCAATATTTTTGGTGCCTTCATACCTTATAACCTCCAGAGAAGGATTCAAAGCATAGAGTTAAACAAGAAAGAATTCTGTGCCATATGTGAAGAGTTACGGACTTTAGAAGAACTACTCTTAATAAAAGACCAGAGCTGTTTGGTAACAAGCAAAGCAATATAACTGAAATCACTCCCATTTCTGAAGGTCATGCGCTTGGAGCATAGTTGAAAAAAGGCCTTTCAGAATCTAAAATCTGAACCTTTGACAGAGGACTACAAAAGACCGGTGCAGACCCAAGGATCTCCTTCAGGAGATCCTGTTTGTCACTCATGTACTAATAGAATGATGACACGTTTTGCTCAAGATATAGGAGGTACTGATGCTTGATGTTTGCTTGCTGCTCTGAGATTGTGAGTCATAATGTGAGAGGGAGAACAAAGCAGCATGCTTATACCTCTGTCGCCTGGTAATCACAATCAGGACTATAACTTTTGCATCAGTTCTTGAGGGTAAGTAAATGAGTAAATGGACTTTTATGACTATTTAAATTAGACAGTCACTGGACAACTGAATGTAGAGATGAGAGTTGCCAAGCCACCATGTTAGGAAGATGTAAAAATGAGATTTCTTATTTTGTCTCTTCCCTGTGGAATAAGCCTTGTACAGTTTGTTGAACAGTGACCCAGTTTTTATAAATACAATGGAGAAATACCTTATGGGAAAAGATGCTATAGCCCAAGATCTCTTGAGCTGGCAAAGTCCCTTATACTGCAGATTTCAGAGGTACTTAGAGAATTCTTTATATCATCAGAGGAGTTCCTTACACAGCTGTATTTCTGTAGTGTCTGAGAAAATATTTGCAGTGGTAGCATTAACAGTGCTGAAATCAGAATGCTAGTGTTTTCCAGAAACTTTTTTAAAGGTCCTGCCTAAATCAAAGTAACAAAGCATAGTACACCTCAAAATGCATTTTGGACTGCTGGTTGGCCATTCACTTCTAAATGGTTTTTTTATGTTTTCTTTATTGTTCAGTGTGTCTTCGTGGTTTGCAGTAAAGGAACAATAGCAACATTTTTCTCAACACTGCATAGTGGTATTCCCCAAGATATGCAGCTTTTCCTTACAGAGACGTGGCACATTCATTTGAAAGAAAATAAATGGGAATGGTTAGTAAGGTGAACAATGCAGTCATAGAATAAATTTTATTCATAGAATGCAGTCATTAACTTGATTTTGTGGGTAATGTTTTTCCTTTCCTACCAATATTTCTGACATTTTCATCTTTTTTTTTCTTGTCCTATGTGATGCAAAACTGTATGAGTGTAAATTCTTCCTTTGCAGAATTCAAACTACTTCAGCCTTGAACTTGCATGCATGTGCATTAAGCACCAGGTTAATGACTATTCTGTGTGGATTAATCAGTCTGCTGGAGCTGTTCCAGTCACATAAGATCGGGTAACCCTAGAAAGAGACATACACTGTAGTCCAAGATTATGGGCAAAAATTTTGATAATGAGTCATGGGAACAACAGAGATGTGAACAACCTCGTGATAGCTTCAAGTTTTTGTTATAACCTATCATCCAAAGAAAAGGTGTCTGTTTAAGTGAAGTCGTTTAGCTCAAACAGGTGGGACTGACAGTTTTATACCAGAATACTTGCCATACCTATATGGAAGTAAACAGGTTTCATCTTAAAATGAGTGATCTGACCAAAAAAAAATCTTTCTTTTTGAAAAGACTGGTGTCTTTCTTTATGATTTTCACAGAAAATTCTACATTGTGGCTAAAAGCTGTGAAGAAATTAAAGCATTGTCTAAACAGGTAGTTTATTTAAAATTTTCTCTTTTGCTAAATTTGTATTTTCCAATATCTTTAAAAGCAAAACTTTCCAGTCAGGTCTACACTGGAGCTGCTGCTCTTACTAATAGCAATATTCTTTCTCATTTACTTTCTTGACACGCAACTTATTTTGAAGGTTGGTTTCACTTATGTAGTTTTAGAATAACATTGCCTGGTTCTTTTATAGCAGACACACAGTTGTGCCTACTATATAAAAAGCAGAGTTATTCCCACAGATGCAAATATGCGTGACCTCAGTCCACTGTGAACAGAGCTGATAGAAAGCAGCTATGTTAAAAGCTAGCAACTTCTTGTCTCCTTTTTTGCACAGGTGACTTAGAAATGGGAAATTTCTTTTCTGTTTTTAAAAAGATTCCTGATTTCATGATAAAGTTTTCCTCAGTTTCTTTAAAGAGGTTGTTGACTTGATTGTCACTACACATAGTCTGAGACATGTTAGCAGAAGAATTGAAGTAATTTTTTCCTCACACTGAAGCTTATCTCAGGTTTGACTGGTGAAATAAGAAAAGTTAAGATGGTAATTCTTTTGTTTTTATTCAGAAAAAAAATGTACTTTTTTCCTCTATTAACAGTCTAGGTAATTTTAAGGTGCACAAGATAACAGTATATAATCTTAAAAAGAAAATGCTGCTAATAGGTGACAGGGAACACAGCACCATTAAAAGGATTAAAAGAAATAAGAAGAGGTAAATGGACTATTTGGAGGATGATGAGACTTGGGGGAAAGATTGGTTTTTTGTGGTTACCCAGAACTGAGCACATAGGAAAAGTAATTTTAACTGGCTTTTCATTAGATACTAAATATATGTTGGAATTCTGCGCAGATGGACAAGAAGGCTAGTGGCTGCTGTGTCTTTTCTTGCCCATCTCTGGATACTTTCCAGAACACACAATATTACAGCAGCTTCTGTATATTTTTTGATAAAGGGAGCATCCTGAGGGGAAGAATTCACTTAAGGAAAGTCCACTTCAGGCTGATCAAAAAGAAAAGGAGACCAACTGAAAATGTGAATTGATATTTTCATAACTATCCAGTTTAAACTTGCAGATAACTGAGTTGGATATTAGGATCTTCACTCCATTGCAAACTCAGCTCTTTGCATCATGCATCCTTTGGTTGGCTAGTTTAGCAGGCAGTATCACCAGCTGGCCCTCAGAGAAAAGTCTACAACTTGAATATAAAAGTGATGGCAAAACATAAGCCTCACACTTTCTGGTTTCAGTCAAACTCCAGTGATTCCATTTTGGATACTGAATATACATTGATCCTTTCTTAGAAACAACTAGTTCTCTAGCACTAGAAATATGTCAGCGCTCTAGCATGTATAATCCTCTTTATCTACGTGAAAATTCTTTCTTTTATGTTTTAATATATTAAATATTTAGTAGTGTTGTCACAAAGCAAATTATATTTGTTACTAATATTCAGGCAAGACACATTTATACAAACTGTATTAAAGTTTCCAATTCTATCCTGATGGAAAATATTAAATGTTGTTTAAGTCCATTAGATTACTGTATGACATGATTTTAATATTCATGGAATCATAGAATTACAGAATCATTTTGTTTAAAAGAGACATTTAGGATCATCACCTGTTAAGCCAGCACTGTTGGGTCACCACTAAACCATATCCCTAAGTGCCACATCTACACGTCCTTTAAATCCCTCTAGGGATGGTGACTCAACCACTTCCCTGGTTAGCCTGTTCCAATTTTTTCTAATATCCAACTTAAATCTCCCCTGATGCAACTTGATGCCATTTCCTATTACTTGTTACATTGGAGAACAGACTGACCCCCACCTTGCTACAACCTCCTTTCAGGGAGTTGTAGAGAGTGATAAGGTCTCACCTGTCTCCTTTTCTCCAGGCTAAACAGCCCTCAGCCATTCATTGTAAGACTTGTGCTCTAGACCCTTCACCAGCTTCACTGCCCTTCTTTAGACATGCTCCAGCACCTCAATATCCTCCATGTAATATGTGTACTGACACACCCAAAACTGAACAGAGTATTTGAGCTGCAGCTTCACCAGTGTTGAGTACAGAGAGACAATCACTTCTCTAGTCCTGATGACCACACTATTTCTGATACAAACCATGATGCTGTCAGCCTTCTTGGCCACACTGCTGGCTCCTGTTCAGCTGGTTGTCCACCAATACCCCCAGGTCCCTTTCTGCCAGGCAGCTTTCCATCCACTCCTTCCCAAGCCTGTAGCACTGCATGACCCAAGTGCAGGACACAGCACTTGATGGACCTCAGGTGTCTGTCCGTACTGGGCCCTGTATTGTTTAACATTTTTATCAACGACATAGACAGCAGGATCGAGTGCACCATCAGCAAGTTTGCAGATGACACCAAGCTGAGTGCTGCTGTCGATACACCAGAGGGACAGGATGTCATCCAGAAGGACCTAGACAAGCTGGAGGGGTGGGGCCAGATGAACCTCCGGAGGTTCAACAAGAGCAAGTGCAGGGTCCTGCATCTGGGCCAGAACAATCCCCACTATCACTACAGGCTGGCGGATGAGGCAATAGAAAGCAGCCCTGAAGAAAAGGACTTAGGGGTGCTGGTAGATGAGAACCTGGACATGAGCAGCCAGTGTGTGCTTGCAGCCCAGAAGGCCAATTGCATCCTGGGCTACATCAAAAGAAGTGTGGCCAGCAGATTGAGAGAGGTGATTCTGCTGCTCTACTCTGCTCTGTTGAGACCTCGCCTGGGATGCTGTGTCCAGCTCTGGAGCCCTCAGCACAGGAAGGACATGGACCTGATGGAGCAGGTCCAGGGGAGGGCCACAAGGATGATCAGGGGGCTGGAACACCTTCTTACAAGGACAGGCTGAGGGAGCTGGGATTGTTCAGCCTTGAGAAGAGAAGGCTCCAGGGGAGATCTAATAGCCACCTTCCAGTACCTGAAGGGAGCTTATAAAAAGACTAAAGAGGCCCTGTTTACAAAGGCCTGTAGTGAAAGGATGAGGGGTAATGGTTTTAAATTAGAAAAGAGTGGATTTAGATTGGATGTTAGGAAGAAGTTCTTTACCATGAGGGTGGTAGAACACTGGGACAGGTTGTCCAGGGAGGTGGTTGAGGCCCCATCCTTGAAGACATTCAAGGTAAGGCTTGAATGAGGCTCTGAGCAACCTGCTCTAGTTGAAGATGTCCCTGCTCTCAGCAGGGGGGTTGGACTACATGACCTCTAGAGGTCCCTTCCAACCCAGACATTTCTATGATTCTATGATTAACACAGCAGAAATAATATCATAGAATCATAGAATAACAGCTTGGAAGGGATCTCAAGGATCATCTGCTCCAGCCTTTCCTGGCAAAAGCCTGGTCTAGGTAAGATGTCCCAGCACCCTGTCCAGTTGAATCTTAAAACTGTCCAATGTTGAGGAGCCTACCACTTCACCGAGGAGATTGTTCCAATGGCTGACTGCTCTCATTGTGAAAAATTTTCCTCTTTTGTCCAATTGGAATCTCCTCGGGAATAACTTGTACCCATTACCCCTTGTCTTTTCCATGTGACTCTTTGCAAAAAGGGATTCTCCATCTTTTTTGTTATCACCCTTTAAATATTGGAATGTGGTGATAAGGTCACCCCTAAGCTTTCTTTTCTCAAGGCTGTTCTCTCAGCCTTCCCTCATATGGCAGCTTCTCAGTCCTTTGGTCATCTTTGTGGCCCTTTTCTGGACCCTTCCACCCTGAAGAATTAGGTAAGCAGAAGAGGGTGAGAGATGTGGAAAGGGGGTTGTTCAGGAGCTGCAGTGAGAAGCCAAGGAGCAGATTTAGACAAGAGCCATGGTAGGACACATAAATCAAATGACGTCAGGAAAAGAGATGGATAGCAGGTTGAGGTCTTTGTTAGAGGACAGAATTTGGATGAGAGAGATGTACCAGAAGGTTAAGAGATACCTGAAGAGAGAATGGGCCTACATAGGTGAGATATGGAGAACTGTCAGTAGATTGCAGAGAGAAAAATGTGGCTGTAAATGAACTTCTTCATAGTTTTGTATGCTTTAAAATGAAATATACAGAACCATCTAGAGATATCTGTTAGTTATTACCCCTGTATGAAAGTTAAAAAGAGTAGCTGTAGGCTTTGTATTCTGTGTTTCTCCATTTTCACAAGCAAAACTTTACATTCTTACGTGGACTTAGGGTGCAGGCAACTCCTTAACATTTTACATGCAAACCAGCAATCCTGCCCCTTCAAGAGTAACTGATAGTTAAGTGCAAAAATTAATTCATTAAACTTTTAATCTTTAATAAAAGAATTCCAGAATGAAAGTCCTATCCTCTTAGCTGAACTCCAATAACCAGGTTGACTTTAGAGAAGTGGTTAGGTTTAGCTTGAAATACTGACATTTTTTATTCACTTCACTATTTGTTCATTCAATGAAGTTATCCAAAGTATTCCATTCTGTGATATCAATAACTCTGATATTAAACCTTGCCATGACATTTGTGGAATATTAGCAATAAAGCAATGGACTACATAAGAAGAAAAAGTAATGTAAAAGAAAAATAGTTTGACTGACGGGTTGGGTTTTTTTGCTGCTCATACTGGCTGTTGAGAAGTTGGAATAGATCTATGTGCTTAATTTCTCTTTTTTTTTTCTTTCAATAATTAAAGTTTTTGAAGACTAGAGAAAACAACATTTCATTTAAGCAAATTGCATTAATTATTTTAGTGATCTGAAATAAGCAATGTTAATATTTAAAGGTATACCTACCCAGAGCTTGAGTAAATGCATTACTATCAGCTACATCTAACAGTCTTATTTTTTCACAAGGTTACAGGGTTCCCCAAATCAGACAATTAGATTTCTAATAAAGATGAATTATTATTTTGCAAGCAAAAGCAAAAATCGAGAATAAAACAAAATCAGAAAAAAAAAATATAGAAACACTATTACTCTCTTATGAATGCACTTAGGTAAAAAAAAAAAATGCTACTAATGTCAAAAAAAGATGGTCAGATTTTTTTTTTTTGCATTATGCCACAGAAAGAAGAAAGGATTAACCCCATCTTGAATCACACAAAACAGTGTAAACAAAAACTGTCCAGATCCTCCAACGTTCATAAGTTGGAAGGCAGGAGTCATTCTGAAGGCCACAGGATTCATTCCTGCTGTTTCCGTGCTTACCCTGGAATGGAAAAACCAGGCCACATTCACTCCCCAGCTTCCTAGGCAATGCAGTGATGATTGTTATATTGACATCTAAATAGACTTAAAACTATCCTAAAGTCCATAATTTCCTCAGAGTAAAACCGATACTAAGTAGAGTTCCCACTTTTAAAAGTATATTAATTCATAAATTATTTCTCTATAATGTGTAATTGGTTGAATCTACATTTATTGAACTGAAAAGGACTATTGTATAGATAGCAATATTTGATATGTGATACCAAATTGCACAGAATAGTGGTAAAGTCTCAGACATTAAGCACTGAATAGAGGCAGGCACCAAAGGCAGTCAATGTTCTCAATTTCCAAATGTGCTAAGAGCAGCATGAGATAACACTTAGAGCAAAATAAGAATGCTTCACAGCGTCAGGGGTGCTGATTGGCTGGTGATTTGTAAGGTTGAATTGCATGGTAATCTAAATGCATTTTGATTGCAACACAACTTCACATTGCTAAGATTTTAAACACTACTGATTATTCTAAATTATTAAATGAGCTGGAAGCAAATTACCTGTGAAGCCAGAATAAGCCTTGACAATTTATATTAATGGTAACAAAAACATGTTGATATTAGTAAGACTCAGAAATGAATAAAGTACTTTGCTTCTGGGACTGAAATTCATGAGAATGTGCAGTAGATGTAGAAGTAGTATTCATGTTTCTAGGAATATATATATATGTACATATATGTATGCATATATTATTTTCCTCTGTGGAAGGAAGATTAGAAGTCCTCACATTCTGAAGTTTTCTAAACTTGAGTAACTTTTCTATTAAAATATATAATTAATATTAAAATAATATAATGCAGGAAAGGTAGATGG